>VZTO01001630.1:1744-17681 GCA_013400615.1 Syrrhaptes paradoxus
ACAACATAAAGCCAGTTAAAAACCTCTTTAATTCAAAGTGTATTAACAGTTGACTACTTCCAGTAGGAAAAAGACAGCAAAAACTAAAAATAGGTAACAGATACCAATAACAAATATACCTCAAAAGTTATGCATGAGCCCAGTCCACATTTAACAAAGAACTTCATTACCACAGCACAACAGTTTCCTACAAAGAATCTTCTCAAAAACTATTAAGCTAAGATACTTAAATTTCTCCAGATTCTAAACATTGCTGGCAGAAGGTGATACAGGGTAAATGACATAGAGATGACACTAGATATATTTAAAAAAAAAAAAAAAAAAAAAGACACTCACTTTCACCAGTCAATATCCTACCAAAGGAAAGTATCACTGTGGCTCAAACACTACCAAGTATCTTTATAAATGGCATGTTGAGTAAATATTCCTAGAAACTGACACGAAACCAACCAGAAAAATCTATAAGACAGTATTTCAGCAAATTTACTTGTTTTTAAATGTGCAACTCCATCCACCCAGGCAGCTACATAAACAGCACAAAACTACTGATATTAGCCATATATAAATATATACTCAAGGCTTTAGCAATGCAGCTAAATGTCTTGCTTCATCTACTCTGTTTAATTACTCAGCTCCATGCATTCCATCACCCTTATGCACTTCTCAGGCATGTTACTTTTCTCAGAAACACATGCTTTCAAAATTGCATTAAGTATCAAAAGAACGAAGGCGGCAGAATAAACAAGGGGCAGAGGCAAAATAAGTTTGGCTCTGATCAGGTGAGATGAAGAAAACAGATAAAAAAAGATAAACAGAATTAGTTACTGGACTAGTGAGGGGACAAAGATGGAGGAGGGCAAAGATCAACACAATTGTGGTGTGCTGTACAAAAATATACATGGAAATGGGATGTGCAAGAGCAAGGAGAACATAAAGAAGATCTAACCAGTCTATAAAACAGACGAAGAGTGGTAAAAATGCAGCAATTTGGCAAAGCAAGAAATTTGCCTTTCTCTAAAAGAGAAGCTCCCAAGAAAACCAGGGAAGAAAAACCAGGTAGACTTATTCATTACCCAAATTCATTAAAAACCTATGCTGTCATTAATCTCAGTGTTCTGCTTTCAGGGCACTTCCTCTCCCCCACCCAAAGCACAGGAAGCCTGACAATAGCTCACTTCCACCACCAGTAAAGTCAGACCGTGTGCCAAGATTGCTCATTAAGGACAAAACTGAATGTCCTCAGGACCACCACACACACAGAGCCTTAAAGTAAACTCATTTCTTAAGGAGAAACATCAACAAAGGCACCAAGCAGCAATTCATGTATCCAAACAATATTAGCATCTATCTACTAGAGACTGAAGTTACATGTCACTGGCTGCAAACAATGGTGCAGTTACATAAGGTTCCTATTCGAGGGACAAAGTAACTCACCTCTGTAAGCAAAATCGCGAGCATGTCTTGCCTCTGAAAGCGTATCGCCAGATGTACAAGCGTGTACCCGACGTCAAACGCAGAAGGGCGATTTAGCAGGCGTACTTCATCTGCAGTAAGCTGGCGGGCAATATCTCCTCCTGATGACTTGTAAGCTTCAACAGCAGCTAAATCACCTTCTACAACTCCTGAAGAAAAAGAAAATTACATTTGTTTTAGCTAGTGAATGAGCCATTCTGCATCAACCCACTTCATTTAACAGAGTTCACCTCTATCTACTCTGATACAGATCTAACATACAAAGATCAACTGCATACAAGAAACTTAAAAATTTTTCTTTCTTTCGTTAAACCGAAGACTACAAAATATTTACACTCACCTGGCCTCCTAGACCATTTCTACTATCCAAACTACTTGGAAGAGATGGCAGATCAAAAGTCAACTATGAAGTGGTGCTGAGGATCCTTGATGAAACACTGAGTAAAACATACTCGTGAGCGTTTCATTTCACCAGCAATACTGAGAGAAAGTCATTCATTCATAGCTCTGAGATAAGTTAAAAGGGAAGATATAATAAACTAATCTTAAAACCAAACTACTGGATCTAAGAAACCGTCCTTTTTTTTTTTTCCCCTCCCAAAAAAGAAGAGGGTAGAGAGCACAGTTTCTCTTCAGCTCACCATCTCTGCTACTAATCGAACTTTCACAGTTATCATTCAAGGTACTCTATTAAAAAATTAAAGAGAAATTACACACACATACACACACACACACAGAGTGTGTAATTTCTAAAGCAAGATGGCAGAGGGGGGAACTCTAATGTCTTCTACAGTCCCTGGGAATCTCCAGCTGATGTACCATGCTTCACATCAAGACCTTTCGTGCCGAAGACATTCCTTAGCTGCAATTATCAGAACACATCATCAACAAGGTGTGGTGGTGTTACATTGGAACTGTTAAAGATAAGACTTTCTAAATTTAGAAATGCCTTCAACTAAAAAGATTCTATTTTAGATATATGCTCCATAAGAGAACAGGGCAATGCCGAACTGAGGAAACAGACAAGTGATCTTAAAGCCACCTTCAGCAGAGAAGTAAACAGAATATTTCTAGTTCAGTATTGAGAAGCAGCCCTATTTGCAACAGCTCAAGAACAGAAGAGCACAAGCGCGTATCACAGAAATGAGAAAACCCTCTCCCCTGTTTTCTGTAGCTAAATCTCCTTGCCAGCTCCTAAGAGTGAGGAGCTGAGCAGAAGCTGCGAGGCTGGAAATTGAGACTCAAGTTCATCCTTCAGTCAATTTGCTTACCAAGACTCAAAAATTCATCAGAAGGGGAAGAGGTAAATCTTACTCAGGGCACTCACTCCCATTCAGGACTAAGATGCAAACAATAGACCCCAAAAAACAAACAAACCCACAACCAGAAAGCCACCACAACAAATTGAACTGCCTACTACAGAGAAGCTCACTAACTGCTGAGTTGCCGGTTAATCCAGGATTTAGGAAAGCATTCTTAGCTCAGCCAGAAAGTCTGTCATTTTCAATACTGAGATTATAAAGCTTTTGGAAGAAACGCAGAGAGAAAATGGATTATCAGTGCAAGACATTTCTCTACAAAGTTATCAGCTCTGCCCAGTAAGCCTCTAAAGATCAAAGTCAGATTATTCATTTCAACGGTTCCAGAGTACATACTCAACTGCAAATTTCAGCCATACAACATCTACCCAAGGACTCAAAAGTCCTAAGAGGCCAGGGCAGAGTGAAAACCATACAGGATGACAATTCCTTAGTTTTATGATGCATGTGGCTGGTCTGCCTGGACAGGAAGACATTCCCATTCCCCTCCAGCATTAACGGCTTGAGCGCCTGCCTGTGTCTTCACCCCAGATGCGCTAAAGAACTAATTAGACAAGAGTTATGTCTGTCCGATTTTAGTTCTTGTTCTGTAAGAGTTAGAACTTCACTGATAAAAAAAAAATATTTTAAAGAAAGGAGCTACTACTGATGGAGAACAGCTGCTTCAGTGAAGGGAAACGAACACTAAAAATTCACTGATCAGAGTTTCAAGACAATTCTCCAAAATATGCATCAAAGGAATGCAATATGGGACGTGCTCCTGTTGCAACACTTCTACTTCTGGGTGGAACTAAAACATACCAAAGGTATGTTTTTGTCAATATACACAGTATCCATAACAAGAATGCCAAGTGCTGCATTTTCATGCAATGGCATTTATGCCACTGATAAGGCTGCTTGGGATATAATTCCAACCAAATGCAGCAAATTGACCTCTTAGTTTGGTTTTTTTTGGGGTTTGTTTGTTAGGTTGTTTTTTTTTAATAGATAGATATGTACATGTAAGTATCAATGTCAGAAAACTTAGATATTAGGAGGGAATGTTTTCCTGTGCGGGTGGTGAGGCCGTGGCCCAGGGTGCCCAGAGAAGCTGTGGATGCCCCATCCCTGGAGGGGTTCAAGGCCAGGCTGGATGAGGCTTTGGGCAACCTGGGCTAGTGGGAGGTGTCCCTGCCCATGGCAGGGGGTGGCACTGGATGGGCTTTTAAGGTCCCTTCCAGCCCAAACCATCCTGTGATTCTATGAATTTCTATGACCTGCCCTGTTAAAACAAGTTATACTAGAGCTGTGGCACAAGATCACCTGTTAGAAAATACCTAAGAATCCACAGGGAAAGAAGAATCCTGATTGAAGAGCAGATTCTCTGCTACCTTCTGACACCTTTAATTTTTTCTCTTTATATTAATTTAGGAAAGACATCTTGATAAAAACTAATAGGCACTTCACACCCTTTTATATTTTAACCACTTCTATTGACAGGGGAAAGATTCCAGTTACCATCCACCCAATGACAAACACACCAAAGACCACCTAAGGCTGGCAGGTAGCCACCATGACAATGCAAATATCCAAAATTCAAACAAACATCCTTAAAATGATCTTTCAATTACAGATTATCAGACTCAAATCATGGTAACAGTTCCAGTCAGCCAGCCTGAGGAGTACACACTACACAGCAGTACATGCTCCTACAGCCTTAAATCAGTGCTGGGTCAACTAATTTTTGTCATTATTCCTTTAAGCCCGCACCCTCTAAGGTGGCTTATTACCATCCCACTCTTAACCAAACCTCAGCAACAACCGAGGTCTAAGCCTGATGCTGAGAGGCGGTCATAGGAGGTTTGGCAATGCCTTCAAGCACTAACTACTACAAGCTGCAGGAAGGCTCCGAATCAGGGACACGTGCTGTAGGCAGCACTGCCAGTTCTTGCAGTCTATTCCCACGTCCTGCAATACTTGACATTCCTAAAAGCCCCATGTCCTAGAATTAATTCCTAAAATTGTTATATAAGCTGTCATTTTCAAAGTATGTTTCTAAACCTCGCTGATGACGTTTAAGCTAAAGATCAACCAGGCAAACTGTGTACGCTTTCTAGGCATTATTTAGAAAATAGAGATTGTAAATGTATTTTAGGTGTAGGGTTGGCAATAGAAGAGAAGAACAGTGATGGTGTGCTAAATGACACATCAAACTAGCACAGGGATGGCTCACGGAGGGATGGCACGTGATCATATACATGCATCGTATCTGGTCACCTTCTAGTCCTTAATCCAAACAGCCAAGCGACTGCAGGCATCAGGAAATTTTTTATATCAAGTCCAAACAAACCACTTCTGGATGCACTATTTTGTAACCGAGTCTCAATAAACATGACACACAAAATCAAACCATACGGAACTCATTCTGCATAATTTTTTTGTACTGAGACCATTGCAAGTCTACATCCTTGTAACAAACTTCCTCTTGCAAACCTGATACTAACTTGCACTGAAATACTGTGACCTGAGTATCCCAGAGCATCACTACCGCAGAGCCTATATCCTGTGGTCATTACAAACTTCTTGGGTCCCTTAGCCACAGGAAGAAAAGACCAAAATTCTCTTTACCCATTCTACCATCTCTCTACTCCATTTTAGCCCCTTCAAAAATTCCTGACAGCTCGTCAGATGCCAGCCTGCTTATAGTGCCAGTCAGTACAATCCAAAATATAGTAATTTCTAACAGGCACGCTGCCAGAAATTGGAAGCAGAAAACACAAATCTTGCCCCAAAACTATAGGGTAAACTTGCCTATATGCAATATCCATAAAAACCGCCTGCAATTCCTAAATTCAGTATCACCACTCCAAAATGAGATCTAAATATGCTTTTACTGACAATAGGAGGCACATTCCTACAATGGCTTTGATTTCTGACACATCAATGAGAGCCTCCAATTCATTAAGTCAATTTAAATAAACCCTAATAAAACACTATTTACAGAAATATTACAAAAATATTTCCTGATGTTATCATTCACTACATTTCATAACACACAAGCAGCCTTTGAATCGTGTTCCGATACAGTGCGGTGGCAGTTGGATTATTCCCCACTGACACCCTCTGCATTCCTCAGACTGTTAAAATGTCAAAAGGAAGAGTGGCATTTGCCTGCAGATTGTTTGCACAGCACCCGTGAGGGCTCCAGCAGCTAGACCTCTTGCGAGGGCACAGCTCTGATTAGTTACAAGAGCTACACAAATGCAAACAGATCGTTACGGCTCAATGTCTACTTCTGATCCACAGCAAGAAGAGCTTTTCTTTTACATGGACTCCAGAAATGTGAGATTGGCATTATTGCAACTGAAGACACCAGCCTGTGCCTCCCCCGCAAGCTGTGCTTTGCTTAATGCACAAAAACACGACTATAGCCTGACACTGCAAGTGACAGGACAGAATGTCAAGTGCTGCACTCCAAGTCATGAGAAAATACAAGTGCAAGTTAATATTCTGCCATTTACAGGTTCAACTGTGTTCCCATCTGCAAGTCAGGCATTTCCTCTTGTTGGAATATTCCTTCATAGCACTGGGAGCCAAGGTTTTTTCTTCTTCTGGTAAAGCCCAGACTCTTACAGACAGCACAGATTGGGAATATGCCATATATATGATAGATATTAGGAAAGTTATTTAAAAAGACCAAATTTAAAAAACATTTATCACCCAATAACAACTATTTGTACCATCTTGATCCTGAGTCTTTCCTGCTACAACCATTACAAACATCTTCTTTATTAGATATCAGGTACTACCTTTGCTCACGTTAAATAAGCCCATAATTAGCCTAGATGCTAAACACAAACTACTTCAGCTAAGGTGCTAATAAATTTATTCTTTAGAACATGTGAATTTTTACAGGGTTTAGTGCAGTTAAGTAGACTTGGAAAATCTACAAGAGTTTACAAGCGTACCTAGAAAACTAAATCCTGTTTGCCCTAATTGCACAGTCCCGGTGACTTAGGACCAGCCAATATAAAAATTTCCAGATCAAGTACTACAGAAGCAACATTTATTTATTTCAATATCTTTCAATGGTTCTGGAGCACACTGGCTGGCACAACTTGCAAATGAAATAGGCAAATTCCTTCAAATAGACCGATGCAGTTCTGTTGTTTTTCTACAAGGCAGCAGAGAGGCTGGGGGACAGACAGAACTGGACACTGCCATAGCGGGTCAGGACAGGGGCTCACCATCTCCACAAACAGCTCCCCAATAGCAGCAAAGTTGAAATTTGCAGTGAGAGAGACTAAAAGCAAGTAAGAACAGAGAATAGCAACCCTCACTTCCACCACATATGCTGTCAATTTAGTTAAAAGGTTCCTCAACAGTACCTCAACTGCTGTGGAGGCAAATGAGCAATTGCAGAGCAGCAAAAAGCAGTCAGCCAGCCTCCAGTAGCTAATTCTGCAAGAGGCTCCTGACCCTCAAAACCGGTAAAAACATCACTGTGTAAGAGGCACACACACAGTCTTGCATATACTACAGGTTAGGCATTCTAAATCTTTGAAAAGGTTGAACAGGACTAAGCTGAAATGAAACAAGCAAAACCAGAGAAAATTCAATTCAATAACATGCCTGCTAAAATAAATACATTTTTTGCTAAATTAATGTAAGAGTATGAAGATGCCTCTGTTTAGATAAAATATCTACACAACAACCCAAAGATTTGAGATTTTTTTGATTCAAGGAGGTAGCAATGCTACCGTAAACAATGTGTGCTCACATTTGAGCAGACTACAAAAGGAAATGTTTCATCTTAAGGAGGTCATTGTGCCTCCGATGTGGGACAATTGCAATCAACTCCACTGTTCCTTGAACTGCTTGATGCTGGGCAATAGAAGGCAAATTTGTCAAACCACCAAATTACACATAGTACAAGTCAGAGGTAGAGTTTGATCCCTCTATAACATACACCAGGTAAGAGACGTGGAGCCCTCAGCTGCTTCTCTTTTGCATACGTACTCCCATTTACTCATCCACAGGCTCATCCCAAGATCGGTTTAAGCGACAAGGTGACCTTCCAGTAAGCGAGGGGCTGATCAACTGACACATTAAAACCTAATCCTGACACTTGTTAAAGATCTTACTGCTGCTCTAGCATTGAGAGTGCCGAGGAGGTCTGGTCTGACCACACAAGCTGGAGCATTCTCTGGAGCTCAGCCCTCATCCTCTTCCGACTATTCACCAGGGGTGCACCAGGTAGCCATAAAGAAAGTTTTATTACCAATAACTGCTCCATTTCAGCATTTTGAGCACCAAAAACATTCAGTCTGAGAAGAACCTCTCCTCAGAGAGGAAGAAGTCCTTTGCAAGCAAGTATGACACATCAGTTAATACAATAGAGAAGGATTATCAGAAAAACCTTTATGGGCCTCTAACCACACCCTTCAGTTCATTCTCCTCTCATTTCCAGAACCTCCCTAGTTACTGATCTGCTTTTGATTGTGTGCTAACACTCTCTAGGTACTAACAGCTTGAGACAGAACCTTCTGTATACTAAATTTTTTTTAATTTTTCAAGCTCAGCAACCTGCATCAGCTTAAAAAGAAGTAAATAACTTCCAAGACGACATGTACCTTAAACCTGAAGCCATCCAATGCATGAGAGTATGACTATCGTCTATTCTTTCTTCCATGCAAACAGCTCTTACCCTTACATACAGTCCATGTAGTATGTTTAAAGCAACACACATCTAAGAAGAACTGCTGAAAGATGTCCTCATCCTCCTCTCCTACCTGTCAGAGGTATCCACAGCCCTTGTTGCATTAAAGGTTGATCTGTTGCGCCCTAAGGGAAGCTGGACAGCAGAAAATCATTAATTATATTCAAATTCACCATCAGTCCTTCCAAAGCAAGTTTAAGTAATTATTTTTAACTTGATCATTTTTTCAATTCTTTCTAGCATAAGATATCACCGAGATTTAAAAAAAGAAATTAAGAGACCAAAATAAAAATGTTTCAGTAGTTAAGATTTTCTACCAATGAGGAAGGCATTTTACCTACTCTGAAAGATACACACACAAATGTCAAGTAGTTATGATAGAACATATGCACAGTATGCAGGTGACAATACAAGATTCCTTATAGAGGTGACAGTTGTAAGCTTATATCACTGTCACCTGGCACAGCAGACAAGCATGCCAAGTAATGTTTCTCGGTACCACAAAGGAACAGGGGCTCTCCTGCTCCCCAGGCACCCCAACAGGCACTTTGCCGTATTTAGCCAAGGCCAGTGTGGCAGGTGACCTCCTGTCAGTGGCTCTTTCATGCTATACTTCTCCAAACAGCCCAACCTAGCCTAAAATGACACCGGTAAGGAACAGTGCATGACCCTTCTGGGCCTCCAGCAGCTTCTTCCCCACCCATCCACTTCCCAGTCTCTTATTACAGCATAAACAACCCCTGCAAGGTTTGGATGTGATGAGGAAACCAGTCTGGGTTTACTAAAACAGCAAAACAAACAAACAAACCACCACACCCCCCCAGAAAAACATCCCCTCATCAAGCTCATCCAGCTTCATTTTTAGCAAGATTTGTTTCTAGATGCACTTCACAGAAACACGCCGGGAGGAGGACAGAAACAAGCAGCTAGGACGATTTCGGGTGGCAGTGCCAGCTGAAAGCACTTGGGTACGTCAGTCCCTTCAGGCTGCCTTTGTCACCAAAGAGCCACATGCTCTGCAAGACACAGATCAGGAGGTGGCCTCCATCTCTGGGACACTGCCTCTTACCTAAAGCTGGACAGAACGACTCTCCTTTCGCACAGGGTTTGTGAATGTTTGGGTAAAACATTTGGCACTATTTCAGAAAACTGAAGGGACAAAAGGACAAAGAAAAAAAAAAACAAACAAACACAACCCTGTAAGAGAGAGAAAGTAGTCGACAAAGGCAAAACTAAGCAGATACATATGTAGGAATACTAGGAATGAACTAACAGTCCTTTTAAGGATGTAGTGCAAAATAAGACTCATTACAGACTGCTCTAAGTATTTGGGATTTAAGAAACATACTCTAGTTGCTTCTTTCACAGAGCTAAGAATAATGCTGGTCTATTTGGTTGCAGGGCCACCGTCCCCAGCCTGGGAAGTCTGGCTTGGGATGGCAGCAGCCACTTTACTGACCTGAACTGACCGAGCAGCACATGCTCTCTTGCAGCAGTTAATAAGCAGGCTTGGAGGAGAACGGAAAAGCAGAAGAAAATACAGTTTACTTTTAATCTGTAGGCTACAATTCAAGCTCAGGAGTTGAATGCACAACACAAGAATCCCCAGCAGTGCTCTGCAGCAACCACACTCTGCTAGCATCATTGCAAAACCCAGCCCTGAAGTGCCAGGAGAGGGGAGGCTTCAGCAAGTACTGAAGTGTAAGCCCCAAGAAAATTCTGAACACTAGAAAGATCTTATAGTGATGACCATCTTCATCCATTTGTACCACTTAAAACCGCAGCCAGCTGTCACCAGCTTCACCAGACCCCATGCCAGTACTGTTCTTCTGATGCATCAGATTCCCTAAGCCCCCCAGGCCACCAAACCTCTTGTATCTTTGGCATAGATACTAAGAGTTTATAAAAGACAATGCAGCTTCATTTTAAATATATATTAGTTCCCCACCCCAAGAACTGGGAGTCACCTTGGACTTCACATTAACCTTGTACTAGGCCAGTACAGTAGAAAGCACTGGTGTCCCTGCAGAAGCTGGTTTTAATTTTTTATTATAATTCAAACCCCCACAAACATGCACAGAGATACTTTTCTAAATCCACACAAGATACACGTCTATCTTCACGTTTCAGCTAAAAAGAACAGAAGTGGAAAAAAAGTAGTCTGATACATGTTTTTAATGAAACTCGACATTAAATTGAAAACCTAGTAAAGATAATTTTATAGTAGAGTCAAGATGTGAAGAGGGAGTTCAACTAAACAGCGGTCCTTAAAGCATCAAACCTTTTTCCTTGGTACCTTCTGAAAGATATTATCTCCTAAGAGAAAATAAAATAACCAGTCTGCCAAGAATTACTCCTACTCCGGCTCCTCTAATCTTTATCTCCAGGGAAAGCTACACTCTGTACATCCAAAAACTTTAAACCGATACATCTCTCCCACATAAGCCAGACTCAAAGCAAACAGACCTTCCACGACTGATTGAGCTTCAACTTGGAGGTGCGCAGTCTGAAGTTACCAAATCCTAACAAGCCACCGCTTGTCAGCTGGACTATGGTAACAGACTGTATGAAATCTCACTCCATCAATTTTCACAAACTTACTTGACATTAAACATGAACTTGTCCTGTTTTATAACTGTGTTTGGCTAAGGGCTGACAAGTGTTCAGCTCAGCTCTAAGTTCCCAAGAGCTCCAGCTGGCTAACAAACACTAAGCCACCATAACTCAGTTGATTTCAATAAGAACATAAGCTTCAGGCAAAACTGTTAATTGACAGTTAAATTGTTTTAAGTATGTCACACTAGGACAACAGAACAACCAGCATAACTGTGGCTTATTGCTTTCAAAATTACTGGTTAAACTGGTGTACCCTTCAAATATAGATAAGCTCTGCAAAACGTCCAGAGACAACCACAAAAGAATCTGTGAAGCTTCCATCCATCTTCCTGAAGTTATTCCTGCTGTAAGGATTATCGGGAAAAATATGACATCTGTGAGATGCAAAATTAAATTCTGAAATGAAGGATTGATAATGAACAGTTTTGGTGGCTGGTTTTTTCCCCCTTAGTTAAAAACTTAAAGTACCGTAAGCGCTGAAGTTACAGAAGGGAATCCATGAAATCTTTCGGCAGAATAGTAGTAAAAACCATCATACAACTTCATTTGCATTCTAGCTTTCTCATCAAGATCCCTTCAAGATACCTTCAAACTATGTTATGAAATTAAGAAACAAATCACTATTACCCTACAAAATTTCTGTGAACACAGTTTTGAGTTTCAGGTACAACTGTACAGTCACAAGCAACATTATATTTAAGAACATGAGTTTTGCAAGTATTTAAACACAACCATTCCCTGAAATTGTGAAATATTTGAAATAACACTGGAATAGTCCAAATAATTCACTTTTTTGAAAAAGCAGAGGGGAAAAAAAACCCCTAACATTTAATACAAATGCTATCAGAATGGAAGGTAGACCCCTCTAAGGCACAGGAACATCCTCCAACAATTTATTTTGAGTATTCAATAACTTATGAAATATCATACAGAATTTAAACTGCTTCATTTCAGAAGGAAAAGCACTGCACATCTGCTAGCATGTAAGGAGCTGAAGGCATCAGGAAATATTGAAGCATCTAATTATTTTTAAAAGGAAATCTATTTGTCCAACTATTCACGCAACACAAAAATAAACTGGAATATTCAGTCAGAGACACCAAACCCATAATACCCATAAGAACATTTACACCTGATCAAATATATTAAATAAAGCAGCTCCGCAAATTAGTTTTTCAATGATAACCACCATGACTTCATGAAACATTAAGGAACAGTACGAGACATACTAGTAGCACTAGAGTTTCAAATGAAGTGTTTTACTCTAAAAATAGTTGTGTATTTCAAGTGTTTCACTTGCTTGTATGCTAGGGTACAAGAGATCTGCTTCTGGGAAGTTACAGCATGAAAGTTAACTCACAAGGTCAATAACTGAAGAAAACCCTGCTCTCACATGTCTCTGTTCTTTAACAGCATTGGGAGAATTAGCCCGAATTTCCTTAGGAAAGCACTAAAATACAAACCAAAATTGGTATTGGAATTTTTTTGAAGCAGTTGACTACAAAAATACTTTCAGAAAGCCTGTAAACATTTACAACACAGTATCTGTATGAATACAATATTATTACTTTCAAGGTCAGTATTACACATGCAGTTTCTTGGAGCTACATATTTTGGTGTTATTTTTAACATCTGACAGAGCATCTTGTACTGTTGCAAGCTCTCTGCTGTTTACAAATACTCTCAAGCTGCAGCTGCTGATTCTACTAGAGTATCCTATCATAGCAAAAATAAGAATAATCTCAGTTATCAGATAATGGCAGTTTTTACAGTACTGTATGTATTGCATTGTTCTGCAGACTGGTTTTGTATTTTCTCCACTCTTTGACGACTACACAGAACAACAGGATTTGGTTACAAGGATATCCATTTCTACATAAGGTCAAAAAAGTCTAAGCGTAGTTGGGAAACACACATAATCCTGTTCAGATGATGGATGAACTCTGCACCCTCTTTTAGCAGGTGCTATTTCAGGAACTTCTGCATTCGGTATACTTTTTCAAAACTAAAATGCAGAGATTTAAAAAAAGCTCTTTTGAAAACAAATCTCAAGTTTATGTTTTAATATTCCATTATCCCAAAATACCTCACCACAGGCATAACAGTATAAGGCAGCAGCAAACAACTTACCAACACAAGCATTCAGGAACAGCCAGTCTGTCTTTTTCATTCTATTTTTTATTTGCTTTAATTTTTTGAAGTCAACTTCAAGTTCTTCCTTACTGCCAACAGCTCCAGCCACTTCAATTCTTTGGAAGTCCATTTTCACATCAGATTCACGTTTGGTTGTAGGTGGAGATCTTCTTTGGCTATTACCACTACTACAGCTTCCCCTCCATCGAGCTCTGTCTTGCTCGTTGATGATTGAAGAAGCCTCTTCCGTGTCTGCCAGTTCTATTGCTTCTATGTTGTTAGGTCTGGGATGATCACATACAACACATTTCCTGGCCTTCGCCCAGTTTTCGTATGTACAAACAGAACAAGTCCAGTGCTGAGCCCTTGTGTTTAGTTTATTTCTGTCATTATATTCCTCACATGGATCAACGGAAAAAGGGATCGGTCTTGAACCAGAACCTGAAGACTGAGGAGACTCCGTGGGACTCCTGGTCCTGCGCTGAGATAAGCACTGAGTACACCTTATTGCCCTCGGCCAGTTCAAGTACGTGCACATGTGGCACGACCATTTATTTGCACTTTCCATACTGTAAGATGATTTAACCCTCGGTCTTGCGCTAGAATCTGGACATATCAAAGGACTACTCCCTCCTTCAGTGCTCGTAGGATCCCAGTCTCTACCAATATCACTTGAACCACTTTTAAATGGATCTTCTGTGATAATTGTTCCACTAGGTCTCTGAGCACGACACATGGTACATTTGATTGCAGATGGCCAATTTTCGTATGTACAATACTCACAAGCCCATTTAATTCCACGCTCTGTCATCGTGCACTTCTTGAAATGAACTGCGTCGGGCAGAAAGCTAAGTAATCAGAATACATCATTAGTACAGAATGACTGCTTAGGAGCTCTGTTACAAAAAAGAAAAAAAAGTAAATGAGATTTAACCCAGTTGATGGATCAAATACAAAAATCAGGCTGGGCAAACAGGCAATTTTTATTTTATTATTAGAATATATGTAGCAGGAGAAAATCCACCATGAAAAGGGCTTGAGCTAACTGCATTTTAAATGCAGAATTCAGGATTTCCTAGTGCAGAAAGGAAGAGAAAACTCAGTCCTGCATTTCTAGAATTTCTTAAATTTGAACAGAGGTTTACAAAACAAATTCTGAAAACAGATGTACATTAAACACCGAGAATACTGGAGAAGAGAGCAGTACGGCTACAGAAACAAGCCACAAATATTAAATTATTGAAATAAAACCCAATATGACTACAGCAGGACAAGAAAAGGAACACAAAGTCGAGACCCTGGGCAAGACCTCACAGGATTTGGAAAGAAGGAGTGTATCAGGTGGGCAATTACACAACAAATAAGCATTTCTTTCAGAAAAATAGGGTGTAATAGTTTGCATAAAATACATATATTTGAAAATTTATACATGTGCTTGACCAAGACTAGGCCTTGACTGGACATCATTTACAACAGTAGCATTACAAAGCTAAAACACCANCTCTGATCCCAATATACTTGTTTAAACTCAGTCATGACCTGCTGAGACTAACATATAGACTGGTTAAAATAAACCAATAAAGAACCAGTTGCCACACAACTGATCAATCTGCTGGAGTAAAAGATCCCAGCAATGGTAAATTCACACTAAAACATCTATAAACACACGTACTTTAATCTGAAACCTAGGATGGGGAAGGAAAAAAGCTTTGATCCCCTCCAGTCTGTGTAGAGGGCATAATAGGGGGAAAGGGTGAGGCAGGTAGATAAAGGACAAATAGAAAAATACATATAGTTTATTTCCTCCCTTACCACAGAATCATTATTGAACATATGAGACTCATTTCTGTGCTATCTTTAAGCATGCAAAACTGTTTGTCAATTGAATGACAATTCTTATTCATCATATTGCAACTGTCTTGGCTAACGAAAACACCCAGAACCTGATAAACAAAAACTCAAAAGAGAAGTTACACAACAGGATTAAATTCAAAACCAGCCACATCAAACTAAAAATTAGTTTATACCTCTTTTCCGATTAGGAAATGTTTTATGAGTCAGTACATTCTTCACCAAAATGCCTTCACACACACCTTACTCTACCCAGGCATAGCTAAATGCCCACTTAATTGTCACCTTTATTGCTACCATCTCCCTTCTGTGGGCTCCAGCAGGCAGCACAGGTTTTTTCCAACAGCTTGACTCTGATCTATTCACCAGATCAGGTGGCTGCATGAATGAGGGGCTATCACATGGCCAGGACAGAGGAGAGGGCAGGACTATCCTTTTCACCAGCGATCCCTATTTATGCTGCACACAAGCAGATGAGCAATCAGGAACACATAAAGCTGGCTCATAAACCTTGGGTTCTAATATCACTTGTTTGAACAACCTGCAAAGCACTTCACTCCCACCTATACGTTATAAAACTGTCAGAGCAAGGAAAGTGCCAAGAGGGCAATTAGACTTCCTACTGCTTCCCCTCCGCCATCCACTCATAGATGTCCATGCCCATGCGTGGAAAAAAGAGCAAGATCACACTAGGGTCCCCATATCTGTAATAAAATAACTGGAAAATACACACACACAAGAATACAGAGTCAACTTGATTTTACCAAAGGTGACTTCATAAAGAGGACTTTTCAGAAACTTGGAGGAAAAACAGTTTCCCTACTCTGTAAACAAACCAAAGCTTTAC
>VZTO01001632.1:0-45446 GCA_013400615.1 Syrrhaptes paradoxus
CAAGAAGCAAAGTGAGCCTCGGGCAGACCGTTGCCAGAGTTAGAGCCATCAGTGCATTACCACATTGCCCCAACTGCAAAGTTAAAAGCTGCATTAGGCTTAATCAGAGGTGCCCCAGCTTGCTACCACTCCTGAAATTCAACTGCTCTTCTCTCATCCCCTGCTTCTCCTTTGTGCTGGGACTTGGTTCACACGCAGCAGCTTTTTAAATAAAACATCGGGCATGTATCTTCAAGACACTGGTAGAGAATGACTGACTTCCCAGCTGTGCCTGACGCAGGATTATGAAAGATTCACATTACTGCTGTACATCCTGGGGCATGTTCTACCATTGCCGCTATATGAAAAGGTTCAGGGTTTTCAGGTGGCATGGCCCAAATCACACGCACTATCTCCTTGTAATTCTGCTGTTTGTGGCACCCTGTCATCCCCAGACTCCTTGCAGCAGAGCACAGGCAGCCCAAGCTGTCAGCGCTGAAATGCATGCATGGCTTTCCCTTTAACAGCTAGAAAAACAGTTTGGTGTTCTTTCTTATTACCCTGTTGACACAACATTGGTTTTATTTTGTTCCTATGCAGGCCAGCACAGATGAACATTGCCTTGCTAACTCTCTGTAAAAAAACAACCTACCTGCATGCTCTGAATGGCTTATTTGGTTCTTTTAATACATTCCAGAGAGACCTTTGTCTCCGTTTGGTTCTCCTGCCCCCCCTACTTCTCGTATCTGTTTCAGTGAGATAAAGAACTCCATTGCATTCAGAGGCTACACTCTTACTAATAATCCTCCTGGTTTTTTGCACAGCTTACCTGTGCTATTTAGTTGCTAGAAGGCAGACAGAGCATACTTTAGCTGGTAACTGGCACCGACAGTCTACATTTTGATTTGAAATACATTTCAGGTGCTGCTTTCTATAGTTACAGAACAAGTGGATGTAACAGATGTCTGTGTTAACCTCCACTGGGTCAGTGCTGCAAGTGTGAGAAAGTGACCGGTGTGTCCCCTGGCCTAAATTAAAGCCCATTTCAAGGGAGATGGGACACGTCAGGGAATTGTTACCATTATATAGTCTTTCACCTCTAGGGGCCAGTTTGAATTCAGCCCAAGCTTACAGTGATTGAATGTGCTTATCGTCTGTTGGCTGTGGCATTGTTCGACTGAAATAAGTTTGGTGGGTCTCAATCTGCTCCCCTTTGGCAGATAAGTACCCACTTGTCAAAGCCATTACTGGCTTTGGCTGTCCAGGTGACCCCTCCCTGGCAGGCTCCCCTCTTTCCCACCGCCACCTCCCCCGGGATCAAACAGGCCATGGGAACTGGAGTCACCTCTCGACTTGCTTCCTCCTGTCTGGGCACAACTGTCCGGGCACAAGGATGCCACAGTGGTACTCAGCAGTGCTGGAGATAGTTCATGCACGCCGCACAAGTGCCACTTGAGAGGCATTCACTCTGCTGACATGTCCTTGTTAGGTGACAGAGCAATCCAAATCCAATTTCATTATTTTCACACTCTTAGAGACGGATCTGATCTACCTCAGCAAGAAAAACATCCTCAATATGTGAAAAAATTCAGGTCACAATCCTTCCCTCATTACTCATGTTTCTAATGCACCACAAATAAATGCCAAGGGGGGACACACTTACCTGGGTCTGAGCAGGTTCATGTGTTCGTACGTACTGAGGCCAGAGGGGAACCACTGTTAACATCCAGAATACAAGCCACAGACTCCCCTAACTTCATTCCCATCTGATCTGGAGAAGATCTTTCAGGCAGAAAAAAAAAATGCACATACTCTCTAAAAATTACCTGAGAGTCAAACATAGTCTGTGAAAAAAACCAAACAGTTAATTACTCACTATGTTAATAAGAAAAAATACAACAAAAGCCAAAAACGGGCCTTATTCTAGTCTGGGTGAGGCATCTAAACCCAATTATTTCCCAGCCCACACTAAATAACATTCCACAGATCTCACTGCACCCAGGGGAGCAGCGTCACTGTCACACATGGGGACACGGACACACTGATATCTTGGAATTTCTCCAGGTCACACATGGAGAGAATGGCAGCAGGAGAGGAAGGAGCTGGTAGCTCTGCTGCCTATCAGAATAATTTTCCCTATATGTAAATCACCAGAGGTTTTAGGGGCAGGGAGGGGGAGAGGATTTGAAACACGCTATTTTCTACTTCTTTTCTGAAGCTTTTTGATCCTTTAGTTTCTGGGTTTGGCAACTGCAACTTACTTCATCCTTGGAGATTATTCTTCAATTCCTCAAAGAGACTTCCATTTTCTCCCAAATCTCTCTTCCTTTTACTTAATTTAAACATTTTTGGCCAATTTCATGATTTAATAATGAGAAATAAAATTGGAGATTTACTAAGTGTTGAGAGAAGACCTTTCATTTCATCTAGGGATTAAGAAGGGAGTTAAAGGTGTCAATCCTGTTAGCCACGCTGGCCTGAGCTCCAGCGTGCTAAAGAGCCCAATCCTGAGAGATACTGAGCGCTCCCTGCTCCCATCGAAGCCGGGGAAGTCCTGTGGACTCAGAGCAGATTTGGGCCCCTTAAGACACGATGCAAGGACATAAATACCTCGCAGTGCTGTCTCATAGATATGTCACTAATGCCTTTAAAGCCCCTCTTCACTTAGTACTACCGCCAGCTGATCAACTCCAAGCAGCTCCTCACTACACCATTAATTTAAGGTAACAATTCACCAAGATCTTTGGTTCTGCATAAGCGCTTTCCAAATCACTTCTTCGGTCTCTGTCAATTATCTGAGACTAATGCACCTTGAAGTTACCTTTTAGAGCAAACGTTACTCCACGATCATAACTCTAAAATATTATCAGTAGCCAAAAGATAGGAACAATGCAGCTTTCAACTTCAGAAATTCAGACTGCACATTCAAACATAGAAATAAAAAATAAATCAGTCCTGGTGCAGTCTGAAGATCTGTTAGATTTTCATAATTTGGCAGTTGCTAGTCGTGTTCACAGGACCAAATGGACCTTGAGCCTTTTATTCACTTGATTTCATTTTCTGGATGCCTACTATTAGATTAAAGGCAGCTTCTCAGGTACCGCTGCAATGGTACTGGCCATTTATGTCTTGCAAATCAAATCTCACACACTCAGGGCTAGACTGACTCAGCTGGCTGCCATCTCACCCTCTCCATCACAGCACGGCTTCTCTCCCAGTCCTGGGCACGCGGTGCAGGATGAAGCGGACTAGGCTCGCCCTTCTTCAGGTGGCCTGTTGCACCGTGAGGCTCCCCCAAACCAGGTGTGATCTGCCATGCCAGCCCCCATCCTCACCTCTGGTCCCCCAGGGTGGCATCCCCGGCGTTGGGAAGTGCCGTGGTATGGCCAGGCTGACCCAGCCCGAGCAGCGAGGAGGGCAAACCTGGGCATGGGTTGTGCCCTGTGTCCTTCTCCTCTCCACTCTGGAGCTGTCCCTGCTGCACAGCACAGCACCCACGCGCTGCCCTGTTCAGGATATGTCTCATTCTGGCCCACAATTTCCATTCTGTTCAGCCAGACACAAAGGGCACCAGCAGACAGAAGTGAGTCCAGACATGGAAACGGCTAAGTCTTCCTCTGCCAAATGCTCTGGATTCCTAACTAGCTGTGACAATCAGGCAGAAAAGTGCCGCTGCTGTCTGATGTTGGAGTTGGACTTTGGCTGGGAGAACAGGACAAGCGAGAAGCTGTCTCTTCCTGCCTTGTGTGTGTAACAACTCCATTACAGGTCTGGATCTCACTCGGAGAGTGATGCTGGCTGAGTATGTAGGCTGCCAGCATTCATAATAATTAACCATTAATGTTAGCAAACACTTGGCAAATCTCCGCTCGCTTTCATGTGGAGCTCTCCGAGTCCTTTGCAAACATGAACAGATTAAACCTTGCCAGACCCCCTCCAGTCCTACACACTAATCCAAAGAGTTTCCTCTGCTTCTCTTCTCTGACAGGGTATTTAGTAAACACAGTGATGTTGGGAAGTACTCAGATCATCCCCGTTTTATGATGCAGAGTAGAAGCCCAGGCTGGTAAAGTGCCATTCACAAAGCCCGGGGAGCGCTGCCGGTGCAGCAATAGCGAGTGGTCCTGCTCTCCCACCCCGCAGCCAGCGCCTCAAACCCTGCGCCAGCCTTCCTCTGCTCGGCAGGCTGTCCTCCCTGTCCCACTGGCAAGAAAGCCCAAGCAGGAAAGGGACGCAGGCTTAGCCCAGAGTCCGATTCGGATCAGCAAGTTGGTAGAGCGATAGCTCTGCTGCTGCTCTTGCTGCTGGGACACAACAGCCACCACAGACAGAAAAACTGTGAGCAAAGCGTGGGCCAGCCGGAGCACAGCATCCTCTATGAGACCATCTCCCATCGTGCCTGCTAGGGCTTGGTGGCATTTTTGCCATCCAGTTTTGCCATCCTTGCTGCTGCTTTCCAACAGCTCCTTGGGGACACAATTTTGTTCAAAACTAGACTTAGAAAAAAGCAGGTTTCATTCCAGAATAATGATACCCCCTTGAAATACAGTGTCCACATGGGGGAATTATAATGAAACAGCTTGGTCAGAGTAAGTATTGCATCTGCTAAACCTGCAGACTTCCCCCACAAAGACACTCCCTTACAGAACCCTCATTTTACATTCAAGGTCTAAGCTTCAAAAAGAAATACCCATTGATTTGACCCAGTACACACGGCCAGTAGCATGCTGGGGCCATTTGAAATGGCCAGCAAACAAACCTTCCTCACAAAAGAGAGCGGTATAGCTCACAGAACCTCAGAGTGCAGCCATTTGGTAGCCTCCTGCTAATGTCTGGCTCCCTACCACGTCGTGACCTCCATTTCAGCTGTCTGAAGGCTAAAGACGTTGTGGCTGATCAATGTGTCAGGAATAAAACCAGAGGCTGTGTGTTCACCTCCTTGTCCCAGTTTAGTTCAGCAAGCAATAATCAGAGCATCCTCGGCAGCTGTGCTCACGAACGCACAAGGGTATTTACTGTAGACTCTGGAAGAACAATCAGTTTTAGGCAGGCAGATCAGACATCTTAGTGCTCACCTGGGAATAAGAGGTCTTTTTTTTTCTTTTCCTCCCTTAGTTCTTTCCCTTCATTTGCATTCACTTTTGGCTTTGAAATAAATTGCTTTAAATCTCAGCTCAGAAAGGGCTAAGCCTGAAAAGCCAGAAGACTACATTCGCGAACATTTCCTGGGAGTTCAGGCAAAAGCCAATCCAAGACCTTTCTTCTGAGACTGAGCAACACGAGCAAGAGTATTTGGGGGATGAATGGGAAAGAGAAAGGTGCTTGGAAGGCAGAGATAGAGGAAAAGAAGGAAGATAACAGATCTGAAAACACAAGTCTCTCCCTTAGAGGTCTAACTTGCCTTCTCCTCACCAATGTCAATGAAATTCTCCCTTACCTCAGTTAACATTTGGTCCCCAAAAAAGCAGCAAGTCCTCTCTGTTCTCCATGCTGCACACCAATTTGGATTTTTAGCAGCCACTTTGGCCCAGCTCCCCAGCAGGCACAGCCCAGCACAGCTCCCAGCCGACTTAGAGGAGCTGAGGATGGGACTCCGCAGGGGTTCTGATGGGCCATGAGAAGAGCCTCTGTCTGCCAGGAACAGCCCTTCCCACTGCTTTTACACTCCCAACAGACATTTTCTCTCCCTTGCACCCTAAACTCAATACATGAAAAACCAAAAACACAAGCACCACAGTAAAAAACAACAGAAAGGATTAGTCTGTACAAATTGGTCAAAGTGCAAAAAATACTATTCCAAAACAGCCTAAGTCACGACACAAGAAATGTTAGGTCTTTCCATTGTAATAGACCCTTATTTATCACACTGGAAAGGGTACTTTTTAAAGGCAAATGGCCAACTAGTCCCTTTGATACATGGAGATGCTTCAAGATAGGTATGATATAGAAAACCCAGGCAGAAGATACGTACCGGCTAATCTGACACTTATCTCTCTTACAGCCAACTACTGTCATTTCAGTCTTTGAGAACTGCCAGCTACACTGATAACTGCAGACCTAAACACAGCCGAGGAGAAAGCTTTTGTTTATTAAGCTAGCTTCCTTCATTTTCTTACTGCTCTGGCTCTCTGTGGCCCTTTGTGCTGGTGATGGACTGCCACATCCCTCCCAGACATCCTCATCTGCCCGCTGGAATGCTTTCTGGGATGAAATGTTGCAGCCCTGCCACAAATCAGACTATTAACTCAACTGGAGCACATCAGATTCCCCCTTGGAGAGAAAAAAAATCTCCCTGAAGGATGCATAAACCTGCCCGTTGTCCGTTCCAGCCGATACCGGGCTGATTTTCCCAGTGTGGTATCAAGTTCCCAAGGAGCCTATTTATACTGAATTCATCAGTGCTTACTGTGTACCCAGAAGAGTTCAGCTCTGTATTTTCAATCAGTTAGTGGCCATCAAACCCTAATGGGGTTTCTGGAACTGTGGGTGCTTTATCCTCTGTTCAGCAGGCGTTTCGGCACGCTGAGCCGTTGCTCCGCTAGCTCTGTTCGAGTTGCAGCTCNAGCTACTCTCTTTGCCTCTTCCTCTATCTTTGGGTCACTTACCTGCTCAGGCACTTGGGGTTCAAGGAGAGAAACAGACTTGGCAGGGCAGAAGGAAGATTTCTGTGGATCTGAAAAGGTTAAAAAGATTCCAGCCTCAGGACCACTAAGGTCCAAAGGGTTCAGTTTCTATTTTATAACTTGTAGTTCCCTGTCTTTCTTCCCAAAGTCCTGTGGGCTCCCACGGTTCACACAACAATCCTTTTCTATTTTACTTACGCCACTCAGTTCAGTAAATGCCCGCAGGCTAGTCCGAGCCTTGTTAATACGTTCACCCATGCAACCTCGGGAGAGAAAATAGCTTTTTATCATTAGGTGAAAATGGAACTGCCTGGAACAACAACACAAACACGGGGTTTAGCGCACGAGGAGAGATCCCAGGCCTTTTAGTTAGGAACCTGCCAGACTGCTGCGGACCCAGCCAGGGCTGGGGAATTGCCTGTCGCTGCAGGGAGAGACGCGAGCCCTCGACCCCGCTGCTGGGCTCCCCGAACAGAGGGGGTGGCAGGAGGATGAAACGGCCTTTTTTTCGGGGATAAAGCAGAGTCTTACATTTTAATTGATCTAATCTTTAGCTCCCAGTGGAATTTGTAGAGATATCTTACTAGAATTACTCAAGTTTTATCAGGAGATGGCAATACTGGGAAAGTGCCTTTTGGACGGCAATCCACTCCAGATCTTGAACCGCATTAGCATTGCGACCGGCTGAGCAGCAGAGCCCCCACAATAGTTTCAAAGATGAGAGTGAAAACTGGGGAGAGGGAGAGAACACGTGAGCTGTAAACCCATCTGGGCACACAAGTGTATGTGGGCACAAGCCCAGGTATATGGTAACGCTGCCTGCTGTGGGGTCCCTCCAGCGTAAAACCTGTGAGTATCTACCCGTGAGCAGAAAATACAGGACCTACAGAGACAATAAAAAATGCATCTGAATGACAGCAGCTTTTAGCCATCCACTCCTCTTCTGAGGCCCATTTCTGCTCTGAGTGCAAACACTCTGAGCATTTAAAAAAATAAAACCAACAAAACAACATTAGAGGACAAGGGGGCCATTAAATTAATCTCCTTAAAAACCAGACAATAACCATACAAGGTGAAACAAGCTAGCAGGAGAGATAAAAAAAGCCAAGACAGAGAGAAACCAGGTGGTTTCTCAACATTTTTTTTCCTGACATCTTCCGTCTGAGCAGATGACTGCAAGATCTTTGGAGAAGCAGAAGAATAATGTCTGGCTCTGTCAAGATCCCTCTTTATTCACTGCAGTGAAGGGGTGAAATAACATCAGGTCTGATAAATGATTCATGGAGCCTTTTCTTCTGCTAATCTCTAAATAAATTTTAAAAAGCAGCTTCTTTTTGATGAATATATTCCGCTGCTCGTAAAAACATGTCGGCCTTTAAACACAACACAGGCACCCTCAGATGTCTCTGGTGCTGCTGTCAGTTTGGAAAGCCCAAGCTTGGCTTCTTGCAGAGTGCAGGGATGGAGGTTTTGCCGACTTACCTCAGCTGCCCCTCTGATCCCACGGCACCGGCTCCTGGGCTCTGGCGAAGCCTTACCTCATCCCATGTTCACACCTCCACTGCTCTGTTACCCTCTGGCAGTGAGAGGGGAACATCCCGCAGATTTACAGCTATGAAGGCAAGAAAGTACCTTAATGAACATCTCATAAGACATCCTGTATCACAAGCTCTAAATCCTCTCCTCATTGCACCAGCACTCTCTGACCACACACACTTTCCTCTCGCCGTGTGGCAGACGCTTCTTTTCGCACACTGCTGGAAACAACAGAACCACCCTAACGTGCCCATCACCACGGCATCACATCCCGTTCCCTGCACGTCCTCCTCAAAAACATTTGCTGCAGACAGGCTCCTGCCTGCAACAACATGGACTTGACCTGCTGGACCTAACGCCCAGCCCCTGGTCAGCCGGGCTCCAGCCAGCAGGTCTGGGAAGGCTGTAACAGCCATGGTCTTCATTGCATGGAAACCTGGGACCCCCCAGATGGACTGCACTGCCGTTAGTTAGGGGCTGTTTCCCCCCTTACCACCAGGTATCCTGACCTTTCTTTTTTTTGGCCTTTTTTTCTCCTGTTTCCATTCAGCTACAGATAGGCAACACCGCGGGTGTGGACACGCTCAGGCAGAGACCTGCAAAAGCCAAAGCACCTCTTCCCTTCCCTTTCAGCTGGGGCGTTGCTGGGTTTCTCCCCGAGCAGACAGGCCTTGAACTGTCTCACGACTTTTGCGAGTGTGGACAGGGAAGGAAAGAGGAAAAAAAAAAGCATGATTATACAAGGACATCTTTTATTTCAGTACATTCAAGACAAAAAGAAAAGAAAACAATTCAAGAACAGGATGTACCTTCACTCAAGGCTTTCTCTCCCCTGCCCCTCTCCATTGTCTTCTCTTTCCTTTTACAATCAGAAATTGCATAGAATTTGTTTTTCAATCAGAAAATTAAACTTGTCAATGTAAAACCCACGTCTACACCAAGCAGAGGGTGAGCTGCTGCTGTTGCTAGGGAAGAAAATACTTTCCTCACACCAGATCCCGGGTTAATGGTTTTCTCAAATGCTGTGCGGCATCGTCACTGCTGGACATGGGCTGCAAGTCACCTCTGAAGCTGAGGGTGCTCCGTGGGTCACGGACAAGGGGAGCTCCCAAGCCTGGGCCGGAGCTCAGGGTCACTTGCTGGGGAGCACGCAGAGCACGGGCTGCAGAGGTTTCGGGGAGCGACAGCGGGCAGCAAATAGCATCCCCCCTTGGCTGGCGAGAAAGGGTCGCCTGCCCCAGCACCCCCACTCCCGTCTGCTCCCACCTCACCTTCCTTAAAAAGGTCCTCCACCCACAGCCCCAAACAGAAAGGAAAAAAAAAAAGGCAAAAGAAAACCCCAGAACTGAACAAAAGACACAGAACCCCTGAAATTCCAGGCGTTTCAAGGCCTCTTTGAGTTCACTGTGTTCGTTGGTTGGTTTTTGGCATTTTAATATATATATATCTATGTATATATATATTTATATATATATGTATTTTAAGAACTTCTCAAACAGACTTCCAGCAAATGCTGCCTCTCACGGGGAGCGTGTCGTGTCCCTTCCCTCCCTCCCTTCCTCCCTCGGTCCACCTGCCACACTCTGAAAAGGAAGAAAGAGTTCAGCACCTGAAACCTGGTGCCTTGGAGACTAGGTCCTGACGTACCCAAAAATAAACCAAAACAAAACAACAACTCCTCCATTCCTGTCCCTTATCCGCGACAAATAAAAACACCCAAGAAAACCCCAGAACTGAACAAAAGACACAGAACCCCTGAAATTCCAGGCGTTTCAAGGCCTCTTTGAGTTCACTGTGTTCGTTGGTTGGTTTTTGGCATTTTAATATATATATATCTATGTATATATATATTTATATATATATGTATTTTAAGAACTTCTCAAACAGACTTCCAGCAAATGCTGCCTCTCACGGGGAGCGTGTCGTGTCCCTTCCCTCCCTCCCTTCCTCCCTCGGTCCACCTGCCACACTCTGAAAAGGAAGAAAGAGTTCAGCACCTGAAACCTGGTGCCTTGGAGACTAGGTCCTGACGTACCCAAAAATAAACCAAAACAAAACAACAACTCCTCCATTCCTGTCCCTTATCCGCGACAAATAAAAACACCCTCCCCCCCGCCCTTTGAAAACACCCCCCGGTGAGTCTATGTGATGGGGAGACGGCACCAGCGTACTTTCTCCTGGCCTGGGGTGGAGAAGTTCCAAGAACTGCTCTTGCCCCTGGGTGGGCGATATCTGCTACACCAGTTACCCACCACGTCCCTCCTTCCCTCCTCGGAGCTGCACGGTGGCACAGAGACAGGAGCCGGAGGATCCCGCTCCTGCTGCATCAGATTTCAGAGGGACGCGACTCCTCCTGGACGCCGGAACCAAAGCCGTCCCTCTGGCCAGGCTTGCACGTCAGCCCGAAGGTCCGCCTCGCTCTGGAGAAGCTGGGTAACTGCTTTTAATTTAAAAAACGAGTTGACATTGTACAAGTCCATGTTCTGTAAAATGGAACAGGACCCTCTCTCGGCCCACCCCGTGGCCCCCCGCCCCAGCGTTACTCAGGCTCGCTGCTGTTGGTGGTCTTCTCCCACTCCAAGCTCTCTTCGCTGTGCGCGGGCGAGCCTGCAGACGGCCGTGCCCGGAGGCCCTGGAACCTGCGGCACTCGGGGCACACCCGGATGTGCGTGCACCCTCGGGCAACCAGGGCAGCTTCTTGTGCCAGTCTTTGTGCCAGGGGATCTGGCTCGCCCCCACTGCACAGCTTCCCGTTGCTGAGCGTGGTTGTGCTACGGGCTCGGCGTTCCTCTGGGATAACGGGGCGAGTCCGTATCATTCCCCCTCGCCTCCGACGAGGGTGGAAACTGTCCTTGCAGAGAATGATGTTGCGCAGCTCCGTCACCATTTCTTGGCACACCGACACCTGGAAGGCAGACCCGAGACATACTGCTCACCTAAGTAAGCTGCGAGCCCAGCAGCGCTGCATCTGCTCTGGGTTCTGATGCCAAACTCTTATGGACTCGGTTGTTACTCTGGCCACTGGATTTTGACACCAGTGCTTGGATGTTCATGCTTGATTTAGCACAAAAGATTCTACCTCTCATCCGAGACCCTTCTGTATTCATACTCAGCATCCCTGTAGCATCCCTACAGCCTTGATCTTAGTAGGAGTGCACGAGAAGCTTGTGTGTTTTAGATCCTGCCCCAAGCACCTGGCTTTCTTGTGCGTTTGAGGTCTCATTACTAGGAATGCTCATCTCAGCCTGGGTGCATTACTTGCTCCAGAGCACTGCACTGCTGAGCACCCCACAGATAGCAATAAACACACACCACCCCCTCAGGACACTTTTAGGTCCTACCTCTGACTGTTCAGAGTGCCGAAGGCTCCACAAAAATTCCAGCATTGCCATAAAAATTGCTACGATTAAGCCACAGATGAGAACCACAAAGATTCCACCAATATTCTCCATTCCCAGGCCTAAAAAAAAAAAAGCAGAAGAGACAATACTGTCTCAATACAAGTACGGAGGTACAGATATTTCAACTCTTTGCTGTTTAGTTGGCATTGCATAGACCCAGCCAGGGACCAAAACCACATAGCCAGCACTGTCCTATTAATAGCTAAGCGCATGACTCAGATGGCAAACTGAATGACTTGCAATAACTGCACGATCGAAGACGCATTCTCAGAAATGATGATTTTGCAGATAAACAGCAAGTACATTGGAGGGAAGTACAAAGTAATTTGTGGACAAACTGAAACCAGGGTAAAAAAAATGAGAGATCAATCGGGCACATTAATCCCTGCAAATTATTCACCCAGCTCTAGTTGCTTTGAACTTCTCAAAGGCAGATGAGCAATGTTGTTAAAGCAGCAGAGATGAAGGCGGCAAGAAAGGGCTTTAAAGGAAACTGGCACCACAAAAAGCTCCTCTGATTGCATTACAAAGTGCTGGTGAAAAATTATTACAGCTGGTTGTACTGCAATAGCAAGGAGAAGCTCCAAACAAGCCCAGGACCCAGCACTGTCTGACACTATACTGTGACCAAATGGGGTCCCTGCCACCCAGGGGTACCTGGTTATGAGTTGGGTGCTCTCTGCCCAGCACCCTCTGGGCCATGAGGAGCAAACAGCCCCTTCTACGGGGCAACTCATCTCACTTCCCTTGGACATCTTGCTTACAACAGGATGACTGCCATCCCTACTGATCAGAGGAGCCATCCAGCCACCCTGGGCCCAATGTTGCACATGCTTCACTGAGTGGAGGGACTAAATCATACACACAGCAGCTGCCAGCCCTGTCCTACACAGCTTGCACTCCAGAGAGCTCACCAGTCAGAAGGAAAATCCATCCCTCAAGAACATGGCCAGAGCTTTCTCTGTGCCGAGGCTGTCACCTCGCTTCCCACCGCGATCCTTGTGTCCTGGCTCTGCAGAACAGGACCATGAGCAATGCCAGCCTCTGCACACACTGTTGGAGAAACAGCTCTTCTCTCCTGTGCTGTTGGTTTGGGATCTCCAGCGGACTGGTCCCCGATTGGATTGATTACCAGAAAGCATGCGGTGCTTTGCACCGAGGTGACTGTACGAGGCCATTACTCAACAAGAACATCTATAAAAATCTTCCTCTCCCCTCTGTAACACTAAATCAAAGTGTAAGAATCAAATGATTTATTGACTTAATCTCTGCTTGGCTTTTAGACATAAAATCTCACCAAAATCCGTGTAAATAGCTGACCTGTTTTGTTCTAAAACTTAGGAGGTCACATTTCTCCCTCCTCCTCCGTCATTCTTTTGGCACTGTCTCTGAAGCAATCTAGTGAATCTGTAAATCAGCCCTTCGCAAAGATGTTTCCACTAAGACAGCAATTGCAGACCAGAAAACACAGCCCATAATCACAGCTTAGACCCAAGATAAAGGCCATCCTCTCTTCCCAGCAGCTCTCAAATTTGAATTTAAGGCCAGTACCTCTCTCTGCATCCTTCTATCGTTCTATCTGGGTGCCACCTCACACAGCCATTCCCAAACTCACCTGAGAAGTATTTCCTTCCTCCATATACACATACCAGCAGGCTACAGCCTTCCTCATTTGCCAAACTGAGGTCAACCATGAGCAGGGGCACAAAACAGTGGAAAAACTTGTCCAGGGTCACAGAGCACACCAGACAGTGCCAGAAGCAGCCCAGGAGCCTGCTTCCCAGCCGCCCCTTCCCAAGCCATCTCAAAACAGCCCACAGAGTAGATTCCAGCTCAGAGTTGCTTTTGCACAGTCCATGCAGGAGAAGGCTCCTGTGTGTCTGCTTGCCCTCAAAAGTAACTCCTTTAACAGCTTATCATCTTGTCCTGGGGACTGACATCGTGCACTCCAGACTGACTTCTGTCTGGAGAGTAACAGCCCGGGCTGTGCAGGGCTGCCCAACAGCGAGCACGGGCTCATCATCCCCGCAGGGTCTCACCCAGCCCGGCTCACAAACTGCACGGACACACGTACCTACGCCTGCTGCAATGTCAAGAAAACAAAAGAGCCACCACGGACCTGGCTTGGCTCTCTGTCTCTGCACAAAGAAAGGTCAGAAGATTGTCCTTACAGCTGGGGGATGTGCTGGCCTCCCAGAAAACACTTGCTGAGGAAAGAGTGGCTGCCAAAACTAAAAAATGCAGCAACTGCATAAAGCTGGCAACTGCTGTCACGCTGGGACATCAGCCTAATGTGGTAGCTTTTATGGCAATTTGCATAGCATTACCCAAAAGAATTTGCTCCTCAGTTTACAGATGTACTAATAAAGTCCTTGTGTCCCTTCCCTGGGCTGTTTAAAAGGCGCTTTCACTTGCAGCCGTTAACCAGCGGGCCTGTGGTGGAGATCCATCTCCCTTGAAGGAACCCAGGATTTCGGACTGATCCCTTTAGCCATCCATTTTCCTATGTAATGCTGCAGACATTCATTAGAAGCTAATTTACCCTCCATATGCCTCCAATATTTGTCATTTGTTTGCTCCTGCTTTCTTTGCCCCAGGCAAAAACACACAGCGTGAGGCACAGCAGAGCTGTTTGGCTTTCTCCTTGAATTGTGATGGAAGGAACGTCAGGTCAGAAGAGGGGGAAAAAGTAATTCTCAGGCAGAAAACCTGGCAGCGCACATGTGCAGATGGATGTTCATCCTTGCACTTCTGGCAAGGATGCTTCTACTGCCTGGCCCCTTCAGCACGCTACCGGAGAGCAGCGTGGCTTACCTTTGGCTCGGTGGTCCTCCTCTTTGGGGCACTTGCCTCCTTCCCACCATTTCCGCTTCAGGATTTCCAGGCGGTTGTTCTCTTGCAACTGGAGAATGGCCAGGTCAAACTCATCACGAAACACAGAACCTGCAACACCAAGAGGGATGTGATAAGGCACCACCTGGGCCAGCCTTCCTCCCCGCCACGATGCGCTGCCAGTGTGCCCAACTACAAAAACTCATCTGTGAACGGTTTGGAAGGGACTTCAGCCCATGTAAGCCCTTGAAACCTGCAGCCTCCCTGCTGGGACTGTCAACTGGTGAGTGTAATTTTCAGATGGTAATTTTGCCTGTCTGCCAAGACCCACATGGGCCATTTAAAAAGGTCCATTACAAGGGGCAGCTTTGGTTTCAGGGGCAGGCAGGTCAGTATCACACTGCTGCTCCTCCAGACCACTGAGGTCCCTCTCCTGTCATCCCACCTCCAAGTCCAACCTTGCTCTAACACCCTAACTGGTGCGTTCCAACAGCAGCATGTTCAACCTACGCACAAGACCAAGTGGTCATGGTGGAGGAGACTCACTCCTGCGCTCGGTGCCAAGCTCTACCGCAATCTTCATGATGTCTGCTACCAGAGATCAAGAAGAAGGGCCGTGGGAAAGACCACAGTTCTCCTGGTAACTCTGCACTATTGTCCCAACCAGCAGCTTTCTGCTCTTCTTATCTGCTACAGTTTCACTGTTTAACAAGACAATGTCAGAACAAATTTAGTCCTTACAGTAAGGATTTGTACTCACGATCAGGTTACTGTGACTTTACAAGCTTGCGCATGTTAGCTAAACTGTAGTGACTGTTTGTGTGACAGTTCTTATGTAATCCAGCTTAACTTTGTATTGCTAAGTGCGGGTGCTTAAAGGTCAGGAACAAGGCTTCCCGAGCCTGCGAGACTGGCTGAAAGATCAGCCGATTGCTTGGAATAACAACTACTACATCCTTTCTCTGTGCTGCCCTGGGAGATGATGTTCTCTTGCTAGCTCTCATATTTGAAAGACAAAAACCCTGCATTTGTTAAACCTTATTATTAGCCAAGATAGTCACTGAATTGCCCAATTCTCTCTCCTGGAGTTTTAAGAACCACCGGCTGTTAAGAAACTTGTGCTAAGAACTACAAGAGTTGCAACAGCATTACTTTTACAGCACTTCTGAGATAAAACAAGGAGCACAAAATGATTCAAAAACACTGGTTCAAAAGGGAAACAGTCAGCAAAGAGCATATATGCAGAAAACAAGCAGCAATTTTGAAACAACTTTCACATGAATTATTTAAAGAGCTGCAGTCGCGTGTCACATGGCTCTGGACCAGAGCAGGGTCTTGTACATCTGGCTCTGAGCGTACACCTCAGGCAATCGCAACGTGCTTGATTTTCCTCCTGAGATAAAAATGACCCTGGGCAGAGCTGTGAAACGCGACATTGGCTTTAGAGCCGGTTCAGCCTTTCAAACGCTCTGGTCCTCTGCCGACAGCTGAGAAGGACTAGAATTTTTCTTCACTGCCTACCGACGGGCATGCCAATCCCGTAGCCCTTGGTGTCCAGAAGGCCCCCGACCTGCGTGAGGTTGCAATTGCGCTGACGATAATACTCGTTCATGGTGGACTCCAGCAGGAAGGCGTAATTGGAGTTCAGCACGCGCGCAATCCCTTCCTCCGTGCTCTTCACAAAGACGCTTGGCTGCTTGGAGTACATGTAGTTCCACATCCGCTGGTACGTCTGGTAGCGGGAGTTCTGCAGGAAAAAGGGGCAAGTGCTGCTAAGGTGGGAGCATCTTGTTGTAACAAATCCCAAATTAGATGCCACTATGAAAAGGTCACGGCGAGGAAAGGAGTCAAAGCAGATTTGGTGCCAGATTAAGGAAGGATTTAGGTGCCTAACCTCCATTTATTCCAATGAGATTTAGAGGCCCAAATATCTTGGTGGATTTGAGACTTTGTTGGCAAAGCTGGGCATGAAACGCATACCTAATTCCGATAGGTTCCAGCAAAGCTCTTTGCATAAATTCAATTTTAGAAAAATACATAGTTTCCATAACAGCATAACAAAAACACACAAAAAAGGCAGAAAAAAATAGCTCATGCATGGCTGATTTAAACCACTGAATGCTCCTCTGTCACCGTAACCTCATGCATAACAGTTCAGCAGTGTCAGAGCTTCTTCCTTCCTGAATCCAGATTTTGGTTCACCCCATCATAAGGCACATCAAAGTACCTGCTTAAGAGCACTGGAGTCTTTTCACTGATGGCAGAAAACCAAAGCTCAGCCAGCCCCAAATCCTCAGATTTTGTTGGTGCTTGAACCCCCCTTGGTTGCACTGAGAGAAAAGCTGACTACGGTTAATCTGTCTTTCCTGTGCTTGCACAAAGACTGAAGACAAACACACTCTGGTCTACATGGAGGAGTTTCTGGTTTTGCCCCTTTCCCCTCGCATTTCTGCAGCAGGTGGAATCCCTCACACCACCTCCCCTCCCAGCCACCGCAGCAGGGACGTGACGTGCCACCAGGTCTCCCCCCTCTACCATCCAGCTTTCAAGGGCTCGTTTTCTCATTTTTGACCCACCATTGTTACACCAGAGGCAAATGGGTCTCAACATAGCTTTAAGCATTGTAAATGGTACAAGAACATCTCTTGCTAATTTGTTCTGTGATACCAGTGACTCCGGCACCCGCCAGGCAGCGCAGAGCCACAGTCAGGATTTTAAACTTGAAAGCCTTCCTGAAAAGAACTAAAAGAGTGCCTCATATACAACCACCTCAGCCACTTGGGCTCTGTTCAGCTCATTTTAGATGTAACATTCTGCTTAAAAGTAGCTTTTTGCCAAACCCCTGAAGGGTGTAGAGTTGGGTTGAAAAGCTCAAGCTCACTCGGGAGATCTCTCAGGCTTCCCAATTCAGTTCAGACTCAGAGAGGGGGAAAAAGCAAAAAGAAGCTTTCTCTCCTTTTGGAATTTCAACAAGTAATAAATAAATAATCCTCAAGAAGTTCTTTGAGCATTCAGAGCTCTGCAGAAAAGATTCACTCATTTATTTCCCTTCTGAACAGAGCAGGGAAGACAAAAACTAAATTGGGTTAAACAGCAATGCATAAGTTTGTATACACTTAACGTGTTCCTTTTTGCCACTGACCACACACAGACTCCAGCCCTTCTCCATATGCTAGCCTGCCTGGGGTTTGCAAACGTTTCTTTGCTTACCCAACCTGAGGGACTCTCATGTAAGATCACATCAAAACCACAGAGAAATTTCATTGCAAATGCTCCTCTGCTGAACACCCTGTTATGGCATCGCTGTGACACAGGGATGTGTGTCACTTTTCCACCCACGTGGTGACACTCCAAATGCTAAGCTGCTTTCTAAGTCCAAGGAGGAAAGTCTGCTCCTCCGCGGTCCAGCACAGATGCCCTGACCCTAGTCACCCAGCATCCCAAGAGCACGCCAGCTGCTGTGTTACAAAATCCTGCCTCCCCTGTCCTCTGCCATGCCTCCCCCACTATTCATCCCGTCATCCCCCACTGTGGATCGGGCTCAGCTCTGTGCAACCAAGCAGCCAGGGATCTCTCCAAGGTTCCCCCCCATGCCAGAAACTGGCATGAAACAGGCACGGCAGGCTGGGGTGCCATCCAAATCTGATTAAAGGGTGCCCTCCGCACCCCCTGCCCCAGTGAGCAAAAGAATGGGGTTTACTTGGAAGAAGGTCATGCTGGAGCCGCCGTGAATGGTGCCGTACTCGATGGCTGTCTGGTCAGCCAGGTCATCTACAGACTCAATGGGGACGTCCATCCGCTGCACGGTGAGGAAGGCTGCCAGGTTGGCTGTGTAGGACGAGATGATGATCAAGGTGAATGCCCACCTAGGGAAAGGGGAAGTGAAGATGGTGACCTGAGATTTCCCCATGGACTGAATCCAATCTCCATCCCTACCCTCCACCTCTCCATCTGCTTCTGCCCAGGAAAGACCCACGGAGAAGCCTTCCTGAAGAGGAGGGCTGCCCTCCTTACCAGACTCCGCTGACACAGCGCGTGGATAATGCTTGGGGGGCAATGGTGGAGCCTTGCTGCATGAATCCCCCAACTGGAAACCACAAGCTGTTGCCGAGAGAGTATTGATTCACGAGAAGATTGCATCTACCTTGCGAGCAGGGGTGGGGGCTGTACCACTCGTACGGTGTCAATCTAAAATGACAAGAAACAGGCAGCTCAGATAATTCACTAGGAAATGGAGCACTTTGGAGAAAAGGAGCAAAAAAAGAAAAGCTGTGAAGCCCTAACTCTCCTGGAGGCAGATTTTTCTGACGAGGAAACTCTTTGCTGTCAGTTGATGCCCAGGGCTCAGAGCTGTGTGAAATGTTTGCTCCAAGACTCAGAAGCCAGAGGCTTTCTTGTAAAGATTTGCAAAAGTTTTGAGAGGCTCTGCTGAAAATCTGGGAGTGGGCTGCAGGGAGGCTGGAGCCCTGTGTGCGAATTCCTATAGCAGACAACCACAACAATCATTCCAGATGTGCACGGATTTGATGTGAAATTGAAGCCAAAGACCTTTGGCTGTGTTCCCTGCTGGAGAAGGAGCATCGATGAGAAGTTCAAAAGTGAAGTGTGTGAGACCTGACTGCATGACACCATCAAGAAAAATAACTGTGTTCGTGCGAATGGTTGCTCTGCGAACATCTGACTGCCCCGGCAAGATCTAGGTCCCGCGTCTAGTTTGAAGCCAAGTGTTGGTGTTTCAAAGCATCACATATTTTCTGTGCTCACAGGGACGGGACAGAGGTGGGAATCAGGTGACAGCCTGTCACTGAAGTGACTGCAGACTAGCTCTTTTTTTTTTTTTTTTCTTCTCCTGTTTCCAATCCTCACTTCCCTGGTTGCTAGGAAAGTCTTCTATTTCCTATGCTGCAGTTCATTATATTGTTATTGGTTAACAAAGCTGATGCCTGGGAGGGTGATTTTGGGGATACTGCCAATACAGCTGCAGGGCTCTCCCAGCTTACACAGCATTTAACCAAAAATGAGGTGTTTATTTTCATTTCTGCATTTCCTACCTCACTGTGATGCCAGCGAGGCGGAGGTTATTTCTAAGAATTTCTATGGTTGGATCAAGCATTAGCAGTAAAAACCACTGCTCTGGGAGAGTCTTCTGAAATTCACATGGTCAAAAGCTCCTTACTGCTGAGCAAGGCAGAGAGCAGCATCCAGACCTCCATCTCCAGCGGGAAGCCAAGTAAAGGCACCTTTTTGGAGGATCATGTTTAAAACATGAGGAAGGGGCTAAAGAGGCACCAAATCTCCATCTGCAGAGAGCATTGAACTGCATTATTCAATGGTTTCTTCAGAACCACGTTTCTGAGGCTGTAATGGCATTCGAAGAAACCATTAAAGCTGTGTCAGGATGACAACTTGAGCCACACTACGGGACCAAGTGACAGCAGAGTCCCAAGTTTTGCAATGAGAATTGGGTATTAGTCGTGTCCTGAAGCAGCCTTCAAGCCCTGAGCATGTCTTTGGCAGGCATTGCCAGGACACAGTTCAGCTATGGCCCATCTGTGACACCAGCCACCAGCGCTTTGCAGGAGGTCAGGGAGCACAGACCCTGGGCCTCGGCAGGAGATGCTGCCGACAAGCACTCAGTGATGGATTTTAAGGCTGATTTAAATCCATCATAGGGAAACAGAACTGAGAGCTGTCTGCACATCAGTCAAGAAGCTGTTGAAAGATATTAATGAACTTTCTTTTCCTGCACACACTGGCTTTTACAGGGCTAGAGGAAGCAAACACCACTACTGGAATGTGCGTTAATATCTCCGAATGCATTTGCCGGTACCTGCCAGCCTCCACCCTTCGTCTTCCAGACAAGTGGTTGGTTTATCGGTTGCAGATCAAGCACCTACAGGGAGCAGCACCATTTGCAGCACCAGCCCTAGTCCCAAACCTTCTCCCACCCTTCCCACGCGGCTCTTGGCACCGGCACACACTGCTGCAGCCAGGCACGCTCCCGAGTCGCAGCACGCTGCTTCTCCATCCCAGGCTGCCCTATGCATCAGTGACATTCCTCTGCTGCCTCCACACTGGTGGCCTGGGCGATGTCCCCCTGTCCCCCTGCCCAGCATCCCCCCACGGCTCTGGGAGCGTGACGCTAGATGGCACCTCGAGGAAGGAAAAGGCACCGCCAGTCACATTACCGAGCAACCAAGAAGAGGACACAGCTGACAGCCAGGTAGGCGAGCAGCATGAAGAGCCAGACGCCAGGGGAAAAGGGATCCAGGAATGAGAAGTAGCCAGGTTTGCGGCCCTGGAAGGGAAACAAAAAGGAGTCTGAGCTGCTTGGATTTCTGCAAATTAAGCAGTCCATTCTGAAAACAACACACAGAAACACACCTGCCCTGATGCTGACAATGGACGGGAGCAGCAGAAGATAAATAAACAGGGCTTAGCAGAAGCCAGGCAGGGGAAACAGCTGGCATCAAACACAACAAATGACCAAGTCCTGCAGGGATTCATCTCCTGAGACTGTTCTTCTCCCCACCTCAACCACTTTTGTTCCTCCAGGCAAAAAAAAGAGGCGAATTGATAGAAAAACCGAGACAATCACAGCACTCTGTGCTACACCCCTTGCCTGCGGGCTCTCTGGGGGGGTCCCCACTTGGAGCCCTTGCCCTCCCAGGCAGGCTGCACACCAAGCTTGCTGGGCAGGAGGGGGTCCCCTGGGAGAGCATGCCTGAGCACGGAGGTGGGTGGGATCCTCTGCACGAAGCAGAGTGGGGAAAAAAAAAAATTGTGCAAAAAAAAAGAAAAAAAGAGATGTTTGCAATATTTCTGGCTTTCTCGCTTCAGCCTTGAAACGTTTCTTCTCTACAAAACTCAATAAAATTATTACTTTTATCTCAGGGAACACGATATTTTTATCTGCAGGATGCGTCAGAATTTCCTGTTTTTTCTCAGCAAACCACCTTTCCTTGAAAAGTAAGGCCTCACTGCTAGAAAAAAAGCAGGTTGATCTTCTCCCAAAGTACCTTAAATTTTCACAAGGACACTGCCACCGCTGAAATCTTGTCAAATTCAGCAAAGCTTGTGCAAAGGCAGGATTAATTTCCAGAAGTATCTCAAAAGCTGAACACCTCCCAATTTGATGAGCAAGTCAGTCCTGGCATCACAAACCTCAGGCTCGGCAGTTTCCCCAGGCACCTGTAACCGGGAAGCTGCCCACGAGACAGAGCTCCTGCGAAGGCTTTTACTGTAAAGCCACCCTGGTAACAGCCTTTTATCACATCTCGGCCAGGCTGTCAGCATATTTCTTACTGGCACCTAGCTCTGCTGTGTGCTGAACACGTCTGCCACTGCTCAATGCAGCGCACCCCAGCAGCCGCTCCCCAGCCCTTGCTGCACAGCAGCTGCTCCGCTGTCGTTTGCTGGGGATCATCTCTGACACACAGAGGCTGCTTTACCCTGCCTGTCTGTGACACCACATAAACTAATAATAGCTGGTAATAAATAACACCTAACCTCAATTGCCATCGCAAACCCAGAGCCATCAAAGACCTTCTGGTTTAGAGCTGTGCTTAATCCAAAGGCGGTGAATAATTTTCTGTTTTCACAAAAGTCCCCAGGAAACATAGCTGCTGGGTTTTTTTCCCTTCCCTAGACTCAAGACCAGCACTTTAAATTCAATTTCCATTAAAAAAACACTAGTTTACTACTGAAGTATTCCTAATCTTATGCAAAAACTGAATTTCACAAGGTCTTGGTAGTTACTCTGAAGACTAAGTTGTTGCTAGAAAAGGCAATAGTTGTTGCACAAAAATCTTCCTCTACTAAAAATATCTAGGATACTGTGATATTCTCAGCTCCAGTCACCAGCTGGGACTGTAACATATCAGAAACCTTCTACAGCAAACTCTGGCTTGCGTGAAGAACCACCACACCATAACATCCTGCCCCAAGGAGTTTCAGCTTGGGATCTACATGAGCATTTTTAGACAAGCTGGCTTATTAAGCCTTTTAACAAAGAGATGAGTTAAGAATTAGTGGTTCAGACCATCCTGCATCCATTTTCCAGTTCAAGTCACTTCCCAAGAAAAGGTTCAGGCTCTCCTGGGTATAGTTCCAGGTCTCCCTTCCACAGCGGGTTATCTTACTGCACTCGGTACAAGCAGGTGAGGTACAAACAATGGTTTTCTTTTGTCCTTTCCCTTTTTTAGCCAATTGCTGCTGAGTTCTGCTTTGCCTTATATTCCTCCCAGAAAGCCAGAGAGAGATAAATGACCCAAACCAAGGGCCTTCAGAGCCAGAGACACTGCTGGAAACTACAGCCCCAGCATCCCAGAGGGACTCACAGTTGCAGCAACATCCTTTGCTCCCCTTGCTGGAGCTCCTCTGGCTATTTCAGAGAAGTGATGCCATCTGACGAGCCTCAGGCTCCAAGGTGCACTCCCTCCGCACTTCTCACTGATCCCACCCATAGGATCACGGACTTCTTGATGCCAAGAGGAAGCCAAAGGTAGGCGATGCCAAAGCTCTGCTCTTCAGCGGCTGCATGGCTTTCCTGGCTGCCCCACGGGCCCCTGGGTCCCTTCGTCATCTCGAGCTCAACTGGCTCAGCTGCCTCTCTTCTTCCACAGGTGTCGACACACTCAAGAATGAAATGAGGGAATGGGAACCTGCAAGGTGTGAAGGGCACCATCTGCCCTGGCCGAGCAAACTGGAGCTTCTCGAGCAGGAGTGCATCACGGGCGACTTATCCCTCCCCAGCATCCCAGAGCTGGCAGGAAACTACCAGGCACTGGCAGTGCCTTGGCTGGGGCTCCCTCGTGAGATGCTCCTGTAATGAAGTTCCTTTCTGTAATTAAGGCCTTGACGTCTTTCTCTATGTTTCTGGGGCAGTTTGTCAATAAATTACACTCATTAAGGAAATTGCGTTGGAAGCTTTAAGTCTCAGGCTTGGCAATGACTCTCTCCCGTGACTTTACAGTAGTAGTAGTTCTGGTTCTTTTCAGTTACAGACATTTTCAGGCTGCTGATACATATTCTTTTCATTCACAGTTGTGGATAAGAATAAAGATATTCTGTTCCCACGGAGGGCACAAACTCTCTCTTATCTGTCTGTTTTGAAGATGGGAATGACAATATCTGGAGTCTGTCAGATATTTTTAGCCGGTCCCAATACAGCTTTGTTAATTGGAAGAGCTATTTTTCCTGGAATAGAAAAATTCAAAATGCCCAATAATTGATGAAGGCCTCCTGCAAATCCTCAGATGGAAGCAGGAGGGATTCATTTACCCTTCTCAGTCGTTCTTGGAAGTTTTCATTTTCAGCCAGAGAGAACCAGTTTTCTGGGCAGGTACCCGTCACCAAAGAGCCTGAATGTGCAGGACATCCAGGAAGAGGAGGAGGAATGGAGCTATGTGGCATGGTCCTGGATGTGTCTGTGTTCAGGTCTGTGCCCTCCGACTCCCTGCCTGCCCTGCACACACACACACAGCCTGAAGGGACCCCAGTCCTCCCCTCTTCCCTCTTGCAGAACCTCTTCGCCCCTACCTATGTCATTTCCCAAAGATGTTTGTCCCTTCAAAGGCAGGCAAGAGAACTCTCCTCTGTTTCTGTAAGCCAGAAGGAAAGCAAGAAAACAGACACACTGATGCATGCCAGGTATAACTGCAGTGCATGTGGTCTCACCAAAACCAACCATGTATATTCTGGGATGACCATGTCTGATCCAGATGCAGATCCCTCTCTCTCCAGGGTCCTTTCTCCAGCATAGATAAGGAAAACCCAAGCACAGGCTCCGTGAATCCAGAGCTTCATTTGGGGTCACCAGATGAAGCAGAGGCTTGCTGGCAGAGCAGGGTGGGCGATCAGGAGGGATGCTCAGTACCTCTGCCTCCGCTGTTCCGTCTCCTCTGGCTGGAATGAAGGAGCTATTCATTTGGTCCTTCCCATTTTATAAGTCTTCTGCAGTAATCAAGTAGAAACACTTGCAGCCTCAGTTCACTTGGCCTAAACTCATCTATTCCAGTGCACTCACCAAATCTACATTTTCTCATCGTAAGGTAGAGCACAGTAAGGACTTTCAGGGCTGATGAGCCAGAATCATGTGCTAGCTACTCCCTCATTCCCTGCCATGGAGACAGGTAAGTCAGCAAAGGCATGTATAAGCTACAAAAGAACCTGACTTTCAGCATCCCTCTGCACAGAAATGGCACTGGCCACCTGATTCAAGCCCTCTGCCAAGCAGAGTGACTGCTCAGGACTCGTCATCTATCTCCTGCCTTCCCCAGGTCCCACCAGATGGTCAGAACAGGAACATAATAAAACAGAGCAAGCCTTTTCTCTTAGCAGCCTGCAAGTCAGAAAGCCTATTAGAGTCCCGGTGTCAGAAATGCATACTTGATTATATCACAACAAGTGAAATTGAGAAAAATGACAGCCCCATTTAAAGCTGCCATATTTGGTTATGTGTGATAAGAGACACGCACTGTAGTGGCTGGGTTGGCGGGGTGGGAAGCAGAAAGCAGGGAGAAACTATTTGCTGCTGGAGTTACATGGAAATTAAAATAAAATGTCATCACGTTGGGAGGAGACCAGCAAGGGATTTATTTGTGGTTATTTATTAAGGCTACATCCGATCTGCACCATGATTAACATACATCAGCTGCAATTTGTGACATTGCAGGGATGTTTGCTGGGGTGGGGACGGGAACTGGGGGTGGGGGGTAGGAGCAGACGGGGGCCATAGGGCTGCTTCCTGCTGCTCTGCAAGCCCCATCCTTAAAGGAAAACCAGGGTAATTAGTTATCTTGCCTTTCCTTGTTAAATCAATATTTCCCAGTTTAATTAGTTAATTGCCACACAGCTCTCAGACACTCTCCTCAAGCTAAGCAGGCAAGGTCTGGACAAACAGGGACCAAGTTCTGGAGAGCAAAGAGGTGGCTCCAAGCTTCCCTGCTGGGGAGACCTCCCTGCTCCTGGGGAGGGCACGAGCCCAGGTTGCCCCTGCCATCGCTCCTCATGCCTCAACGCAGCAAAGCAGGGCTTGCTGCCGGGGCTCTGACCTGGGTGATGCCCTGGATGAAGCTTCCCAGTCCTAACTTGGTCCTTTGTCCAGCAGCTGAAGACTGAGTCCTAACTGATGGCAGGAGGCTATTTGCCAAACACTTGAGACTGTAATTATTAATCCTGTTTGGTTTTGTAAATGCCTGAAGGGCAGGCTGGAACTGTGTTGCTTTACTCTGGTACCAGCATGAGTAGCAGATGGTCCCTGCCCTGAAGAACTTACACTCTAAGTAGATGCATTGGGCATATTTATATCGAGCTTGCACAGAGGCAGCAACAAATGCCTTGTACTTGAGCAGATCACATGCAAACCCTGCACCAATGTTCCTGCGTTTCCTCTGGAGGGAGCAACATCAGCCTCACGCTGTTCAGGGAATGATGCCTTGTTAAGGGACTTGCTGAAGGTTATGGTGTAAATCAGAGGCAGAGCACGCAATGTACTCAATTCCCAAACTTTCAAAATGCATGCAAGAAAGCAAGAAACTCAATTATAATCCCAGCCAAGTGATGCTGGCAGAAACACCTCTTGGATCCATGGGCAGCTGGTGGTGCGAAAAAGCAAGTGTAGTGGGGAAGGGACAGTTACATTTGATTTCCGGGAGCTTGAAGAGTCCTACCCTTTTTGATCAGTTAACTCATTGATCCTAAATTCTGTACATACCAGAGGAAACAGAATTTTAACTAGATTTTAATTACTTGTTTGTTCTTGGCAGGAGCCACTTAGCACAGAGGGATGTATGCGCAAGTTTGTTTATGTTCGAACCAAACGCTGCATCCTTAACAGCCTTGCGAAACGAGAGAGGGGGCTGGGAGAGGCAGCTTTAATTGTTTTATCCTTTTGGCTGCTATTGTTGAGCTGACGGGAAACCAAGACTGTAATTTGCATTGCACTCGGCACTGTACAGAACACGTTTCCGAAAGGCAGATTGGGAATGATAATATGACATCCTGTTGCGAAGGACCAGGCTGCCAGAGCTCCGCCTGTGGCACAGGGGAACCAAGGGCTTTGCCTGCCCCATATGGGCAGAGTTGGGAAAATCTGGCATCTCCTGAGCTTCGGGAAGAAGCTAGGACAATGGAAAATGGGAATGCAAGAGAATATATGAGAATTGAGGACAAGAGGTGTTTGAGCAAAGACACAACACAAGGACACGTATGCTTGCACAGCGTGCCTCCCTTCTCGCTCCTCCCTGGGCAGGGCAGACAGGGGGTCTGAGAGCACCCATGGGGAATGCCCTCGGGATGCAGGGACACTGACCTTTAGGGTGAACAACTAAGAGGAGGCAAATGAGAAGGGCTAAGAGCAGAGAAGCAGAGCCCACGCGGGGCAAGGAGCTAACTGCCCATGGTGGAGTTCAGCCTGCTGCCCTGCCTGCCCCAGGGCAGTGCCACGGGCAGCTCGAGGAGTGCCATTTTGTCCTTTTCCTGCCTGTGATTAAGAAAGCAGAGGACTGATCTGTGTGTAGACAAGCTGATATCTGCCCATAACTGCCCTGGCAGCAGTGGTCTGGCAGGGCTCTGCACATGGTCCCCCACCACACTGGGAAGCATCCTCTGCCCAGGGAGGGACGGGAAAGGGGAGCCAGCAGGGCTGGGGGTTTGAACAACAGGAACTGAATCCACCACACTGACAAAAGGCAGAAGGACTGAGAAAAGAAGGAAATAAAGGTCAGGCACATTTGCGTTTAAATAAGAAACCCAAATATTCTTATGAGTCATTCATTTTTCTTGTATAACTAGGCAGGTTTGCATGCAAATAATGGAGGGACATAAATGGTTATAAAAGAAGTCTCTTACCATATGAACTCGGTAGAGAATGCTAATTCCCAAAGTCATGAACGGCTTAGAGAAATCAATCACCTTCTCCCGCTCTGCCGTAATCGTCAGCCCCGCCACAGCCAAATCGGCTTTCTGGAGAGAAAGGAGAGCAGAGAAGATCAGGACCCTGAGCCTGGGAAAGGCAATGGGCAGGGAAAGCAGCAGAGCCGTGGCCAGGGCCACACATGACACCTGCTCCTGGAGGATGGATGTCCCAGCTTTCTGGGACGGGTGCATTTGCTGCAGGGCAAAAGCCAGGCTCCGTGGAAACCGCAGGAGTTTTGCTGGTGATGTTCACCATTTTGGACTGTGCTCCTGCACTCCTTTCCCTGAGTGGGTTTTGCATAAGCCATGTGCACACTCCAAACTTCACCCCACCTTGTGCTGTGGACCATTCTCCCTGTTTTTCCTTTCCTCACCCAGCATTTTGATCTGTATACTTACAGGCTGGAAAAGCACAAAGCTCACAGCTGGGAGCTGTACTAACAGTGAACAAAACAGCAGCCCCTGCCCCCATGTGCTCACAGCCCGATTGCCATTTCTACTTGTTGAATGCTTTAGGACCTGGCAAACCAGGAGCCATCGGGACAATAAATATTGTACTAATCTAAAGAAGATACAACCTCCCCCCTTGCAAAGCCCCTATTGAGAACAGCTGTCCCCTTCCAGACAAGGCTGCTACTTGCAAGTGCCATAGGTAGGAGAGCGTGCAGCATCATCACCCCCGTACCCTGAGTCATTAAGTTTGCAAGCCTGCCAACCCCTGACTTCCAAAATGGCAAATTGGTCTCCCAAAACTCAGAGACCTGGCATAAAAATTTCCAGGTTGACTTGCAAAGCAAATGAGGTTAGGGGAAAAAATAAAAATAATTTTTTTCCTGTGTTAATACCCTTGTAATGTAGATAAGGGATTTGAATTTTAAATATTATTTTTATTACTATAGATCTTTTAATGTCTGTAATTGCTTTCTGTCAAAATGAAACCTCCTCCATTCCCTTATACATTTGTTTGATGATTATGCAAGTGGAAAAAGAGAAGGGGGGGAAAGAAAAGCTATTTGCACGTGTTGTCCCTCAGTTTCATAAGGTCTGTGCAGAAGCCAAAGCACCATCAGACCTGAAGACCCAGTAAAATGTGGAGCTTATCTCCCTGGATCCATGTGCTACTTGTAAATGCACCACACCAACGCAAATTTGTGGGTGCATCACTCTTACCATGCTCTTGCCTATACTTAAAGGGGTTTGCAGGTACTATAGTCCCGGGGAGAGCTCTCCTGGCAAAGCCCCTCAGGAAGATACAGTTTATTCTAACAACCTATTTCTTCTCCCACTTCTCCAAAATGCATACAATTCTACCAGCAAAGTCGAAGACTAAATAGATGGTGAATATGCCACAAAGGTGCTTCATGCAAACCCTCAAGGACATTTCCACTCCCATCCAGGGGCCAATATAAGTGCTGCTGAAAGGAGCAGCGCAGCCCCCAGCTTTACCCAGCTAAGTCACCATCCCTCGCCTTCCCCCACCTTCTCAGGGGTGGGATGTGGATGTTGTCAGGGAACTTGTGCACTCCAGTTATTCCCCCAACTATCCTCCTTTGGGGCCCTTCCAGATCATGTAGGCAGCAACATCTTGAAAGCTGCTCTTCCCTACGCAAAAAATAATGCAAATCCACCCCTCTGCCTTCGCCTATGGAGCAGAGCTGCCTTCCCCAGGCAGATGGATTCTTTCCCAAATCACGTCTCTCATCTCCAGAGAGTCCTACCATTCCATTAAAGTTTATTTCCTTCCACTCATTCCCTGCCTGGTCAGCTTTTCTCCTTTCAGGGCTTTTGGCAGCACCAGAGCTACAGTAGCTCGCAGCCTGCTCTACCCTGTGCCCGTGCACATCTGCCTTCTGAGCCAGAGCTCCTGCAGCACGAGCCCCGGCTCCTCACGGCTTCTGCTGGGGCTGTGCTCTGCCAAAGACTCTCTCTCTCTGCAGGCTCAGAAGTCTGCAAGTTACGAGATGATTTCTGACAGCAATAAACTTTGATCCGGGAATGGCAGGCGATGTATTCTTCTGCCTGAATATCATCCATCTCACGCTTCTGACTTTGCTTCCTCATGTTCCCAAAACTTCTTGCGATTCACTGAGGTCAGCATATCTTAGTTACAGAGGAGGCTCTGCAAACCTGAGCGCTCTCCAGCCCTTCCCACCCAAGCACAGGTAGGAGCTGGCATTTTAGAGGCTGAAAAATGTGCTGGGGGAAGAAATGGATTCTGCAGCATGTTCCTGCACTTTGTCTGCAACCGGGCCCAGGGAAAACAGGAGGCAAAGGATTGGGGGAAGAGGGGGCAAACACTGTTTGATGTTCATCCTTCCAGCACAGTTGCAGCTATAAATGTCAGCGTGAAATAGGCTTAGAAAAAGGCCCAAAGCATTTTGGGAGTAGAGACAGATGCTTCTTGAACAAAACAGTGCTTAAACAGGTCCAAACTCTCGCTAGGCAAGAGGAAGCCCAGGTGGGCTGGTGTCTGAGATAAAAGCGTGAGCTGCCATCACCATACCTGGCGTTAACCGTGGGATCTGCTTGCGTGAGCAGACAGCCTCACGCTGCCACTGGAAAGGATGTTAAACACGGGGGCTGAGCTGGGCTCCTGAAGAGGAACAACAATTAAGCAGCCTTAAGAAGCAAATTGCAGGGACTGCCAGTCCGGAGGAGGCAGCCGCCTCCTCGCTGCGGATGCTGACAAGGCTCATCTCGGCGCTAATGGTGATGAATGGGGCCTGACGTCAGCCCACAGCCCGGGCAGAGAGGATCCCGCCAAAGCCTCCCGCGGCACTGGGGACCGGCTTGGAGTGCCTTCTGGAAAGCTGAGATCAGCGACCACCCTTCAGGTCCCACCTGCCCACCAGCTATTATCCCACTGCAGACCCCTCAGCATCCACACTGCTGCTGCAGATGCTTGCTCTGCTGGAAACCCATCCAGATGTGGTCCTGAGCAGCTGGCTGGAGGTGACCCCGCTTTGCCCAGGGGGCTGGACTGGGTGATCTCCAGTGGTCCTCTGCTATTCCGTGCAACTCTGTGAAATAAGCAGCAGCTTGGCTGCAGCCCACTCGCCTGGGCAGCGGCTCCCACACCAGCACAGCAATGACAGAGCAGTCTCTCTGCATCTGCAGACCTGTCCCACGGCATGACACGTACAGCTCGGCCGGCGGATCAATGTACTGATTGCTTCTGCTCCAGCTGCCCATCTGGTCTGACAGGAGCTATTTCGGGTTGTGCAGCTCCTCCCGCTGGAGCGAGCGGCAGACAGGTTGTGCACTCGGATGCATATTCTTGCATTTAAAACGGAGGCTAGATGAGGGTCACTCAAAATTGGTGTTTGGGTTTTTTTAAGGAAATTCATTAATTCTGCCACATGAAAAGTGACAGCCCAAAAGCCCTGGAGGCTGCAGCACTCCATTTAAGCCACAGTCCGAGATGGGATGACCAGCAATCGGTGCAGATGTCAGCCTCAAGTCTGCCTTCACCCGTATTTCTTCCCCTGGACTATCTCTAGGGGTGAGGGGAAAAACTCCGTGCCAGGTGTTCACCATGCCCATGGCAAAAGCCAGTTTAGGTGAAGCACCAGGAAGGGGAACCCTAAGCATGCACAGGACAGCAGTGAGACCAGCTCACACCACACCCAGCACCTTGTGTGTGATTTTGGTAAAACTGGCAGCATGATGCAAATCTCACTGCCCATACCCTCCCTGTGTTTGCTCAACAACCCACGCTGCCTCGCTTCCCCACTCCCCCTCTCTCCCCACCCTCTCAAGCCTCCCCATGTCACACTTGCCAGCGTGATAGCGTGCAAACAGACTCCCCCTCCCTCCCCTCACCCACGCGCAGCTTTTCTCGCTGAACACCAACACCCACTGCCGATCGGAGAGCAGGACTCTGCCAATTTTGAAATATCTTCTCCCTCCTTTCCCCTTCCTGCCATTCCCTGTCTCTGGAGCAGCTGGAGGGAGAGGGCTTCAGATTAACTGTAAAGCACCAACTGGTCACAAGCAAGCAAGCTGGANCCTGCGCAGAAGGGAAGAGCAGGAACTTGCTGGCCCCGATCACCCCCTCCTCACTCCGTGCACCCTAAAGCACCTCCTGCAGCAGCACCAGCCTGTTTCCTGGCAAAACCAAACCACACCACCTCTTGTTAGCTCTGCCCTATCCTCTGGGACATTGGTGACATGGGTAAATTCAGGAGCTGTTGCTGAGGGATCTCTCAGACACAAGCCCATCTCCCCAGGGAGGAGCAGGGGAGCTGAACACGGGCTTGCTGTGAGCTGAGGTACAGGCACTGGGCACGGCATCACCCCACTGTGCTGCCAAGGCAGCAAATGCAGGCGTGGCGGGACAAGGAGAAAGCTGTCACCTTGCCTTGAAAATACATTCATTGGCTTGTATCAGACTAGTGGATTCATTTCAGCTCGAGGATGCGCTGGAGAGAGGGAAAGGGAAGACCAGACAACCATCAGCAACTCCGAGCCAGAGACTGTTCTGCAGCAGGAACGAGCGAGACGTAATTCTTCCAGTCCTACCGTCCCCTAAGCCTCTGATGCCAAAAAATAGGAGATGAGATTTGCTGTCCCCCATTGTTTACTTGTCACAGATAGCACACGGGTACGGTGACAGCTGAACTGCTGAGGTCTGCAGTTGTCTGTGCCAGAGCCAGCAAGGCTACCGGGGAACCTGCCCCAGCCGGAGAGCAGCTTTACTCGAAGAACGAGCAGGGTGTTCAGCCTCTCTGCCCTGTATGCACAGAGGGACCAATTAGCTCGGTGTTTTCTGAGTTTGTGACATCTTTCACTAAGGAACGGGCTTCAGTCTTTCCAAGTGACTTCTCCCAAGCCAAATCTCCATCGACTGATCACAAAGTTTACAGGTTTCCTGATCTCCCAACGAGTCAGACTGCTGACCTAGACACAGGCATCTCTGCAGCTCTCCCACTATCCCCCAGTCCATCCCAGTCTCCCTCTTCCTTAGCTCTTGATGAGTTTTGTGAGCAGGTCGATAAGATGTGTACTGGTGAATTTGGGTCAACAACAAACACGTTTATATCGCATCCTTCTCAATCATATCATAGCACACAATTAGCTGTAATAGAATTTTCAGCACTTAAGAATAAATCAATAGCTGGTTAATTTAGAAGCAATAAAATGAAACATTTTTCCCATATAGCCTATAGTTACTCTGAGGAGATTCAGTGCTACGGAGGGATTACAGAGAAAAAAAAAAAAAANAATAAAATGAAACATTTTTCCCATATAGCCTATAGTTACTCCGAGGAGATTCAGTGCTACAGGAGGGATTACAGAGACAAAAAAAAACAAAACTGGAAAAGTATCACATGGAGCTGGATAATTCTCTGACCTTCTGGTCCTGCACGCTGAGTGCACCCGAGTCAAACCTCCCTGTCTGACAGCTGATCAGGGTGTGGAAAGAATCAGTTTCCTACAATAATACATCACAGCACACAGAGACAGGCACAGAGCCTTCACTTTGGGTAGGATTTGGGAAGTTTTGACCCGTGTGACAGGTGTGTGTCCCAACTAATGCCTTCTCTGTGCTAAAGCCTGCATGGAGAGAAGTGCCCAAGCAATAAATCCACTGAAAGGGGAGCACGTGTGCCCAACATAGGCTTTTTTGGCTCCTCCGCCTCAAGTGGTCCTGAAGCGGTATAGGGGATGAACAAGGGGCTGGAACTGAGGATAAACCCCCTTGGGGGTGGCTGTCAAGGAGGGAGGGGAACCCCTTGGGCTCTGGAATGATCTCAGAGAGCAACGTCCCAAGCAGCCCTAAATAAGCCCAGCAGCATGTGCACGGTCAGATCTGCCCTGGCTGATCTGCTCCAAAGTGCCAGTCCTTGGGACTGATCAAAAACTCACTGAAACCATTATAAAGACTCTAACTGGTCTAGAAAGAATAAAGCAGAGAAAGCTTTTTCTCTTCCCCAATTTTTGATTCAGCCTCACACAGGCTTTTGCCAGCTCTGCCCTGCTGAAGCAGATGTAAAAATCCTCCTAAATAAGGCTCGAGCTGCAGGAGAAACAAATGGTTTCTATGTAAAAATGAAGTTAAAACACTCATCACTACAGAAAAACAGCCTTCCAGAAGCTCCCGTTTAACGGAGAGGCACTGCTAAGGTTAGTAGGCCAAAAATTTGATGCCTGTTCCCTTCCTTTGTTTGCATAGATCACACGCTGCTCTCCTCGCCTTCCTTCCTGCCTCCTGAAAGAAACGTTGCAGAACTGTAATTGTGTGTGTGTGTGTATATATATATACACACAGAGAAAACGATGTATAAAAACTATGCTAATAGCCCAGAGCATTTGCAAACAACCATACAGCAGTCTCTTTAGAAGAAGCAGATGGAGATGGGATCTCAGCTGCATCGAGAGTTATCGCTCTGCTGGGGAAGGGCGACCCAGGAGACAGTCCAGGAGGGATCTCCAGTCCTTACCGTGCCCTGTTCCTGACTCTCAGAAAGTCTTTCAGACTTAGGGTTGTCCCCCCTGACTTTAGACACTCCATTGAAGCTCCAAAGGTAGAATGAGCGTCAGCCAGGTCCCCTTCACCCCCCAGGGAAGAAGCAGACAGATGCTGGTGAGCATCTTCTAGAGATGTTTGCTGGTTTCCCGCAGCTGGGAGGAAAGCTATGGCAGGAGCCCCCAACCCCTGCCTGGAGCCACCGGGGATGGATTTGGGCCCTTGTTCCTCCACTTTGCAGGAGGATGCGCCACAGTTGTGAGGATAATGATGGGATGGCTGAGGGGCTGCTCTCCCACCGTGGTGTGGATCAGCATAAATACACCTCACTGCGGATTTCCCACCAGCTGAGGAACTGTCACTGGGTTCTCACAGGCACCCAGGTAATAACAAGGCAGGGTAGAAATCGGTGAGCGAGGAAGTACTGGTTTAAATAACATCAATCTTCATGTTAGCTTTGGCTAAGCCTATTTTACTAAGGATCTCGGAGCATTTCATGAACTGTATTTAAGCTTCAGGATCCCTGGGGAAAGACTGCCTTTTAGCTACAGCGGAAAACAAAGAGCAGGGAGGGGGGTCCAGGCTGACTTGAGCACACACGTACGGAGAAGCGTTGTCAAAGCCAGAAAAAGCATTCAGCGCTCAGTCTAGCTGCTGTGCAGCAACACCTCAAAGCACAGCCATGAAAAGATCTCGATCCACGTGCTTCAAGCAAACGGAAAATGCTCCTCTCTAAAAACAATACTCAAAGTCAAGGAGCTGAAATCAATCTGCCAAAACTTTTCTGGGTAGAAATGTGATCCGTACTTTATTCCCTCCCAAACAGCGTGGTTTTCTGTTTTTTGTTCAGCTTCTACCGACCCCTGCCAGAGACTGTATACTTTCCTGTTTCAAGTTTTCATTAATTTTTCCACTGGGAAAAAAAATAATTCATTCTGTATCGAGCTCTTACACAGGGACCCTGGAGTCCAGGCCTCCCTTCCAGCAAAGCGAGCACCCCTGAGAGTGCCCAAGGGCCCTGGCTGCCGCTCTGATTGCTTTGCACGCTGTCACATCAACACAGCAAATACATTTGCCATTGGGAGAGCACGTTAAATGGACATACTCTGGTCAAAGTCTCACAAATGGACTAAAACCCCCATCCATCCTTATCTGGGAGCACTTATTAAAGCATCAGGGCTTTTCATTGCCAAGTCCCACTAGAGCACAGTTAAAAAGGGGAGCTAATTCACTTACCCGAGCAATCAGCTCCCCGACCATCCCTGTCCACGTGCCGTTTGCCTCAGGGACTCCATACACACCATCGCCAACGAGGTGGATCTTATAGTTGAAACGCAGGATCTCTGCCAGCTCCTTCAGCATGTCCACGCAGAAGCCCTCGTAGCGGTCATTGCCCTCCAGCTCCTGATGGTTCCACTTCAGCATTAAGTACGGGTTTTCCTGCATTGAAACTGGGCAGCTGTCATTCCCATCTTAGCCGAGGCATCCCACCAGCATGGCACCAAGCATGGGGCAGAGAGGGCAGCGGGCTCCCTGTCAGCACTGGGATGGCAGTGGGCTCTGATACGGGGCACCCAGGCCAACCTCCCATCCCAGTATATCCTTCTCAACCATGGCACTAGAGATACGGAAAGCTGGTTTGATCACTTTGGAACCCAAGGTGGTGTAAAGCTAGCAGAGCTGTTTTTTACACTGGTATTCATTGGCCCCTGCTGTGTCAGGGATGTGCTGGCAGTGCAGCAGATAAATCCCAGTTTAGGATATAAAACAGAGCTGTGGGACTGTGCTTTAGTGGCTGTTCCCAACTGACACGTGCCAGAGCAGCCCAGTGACTGCTCCAGGTTACGGCAGGACATACAGATCCCAGCCTCTCAGCATCTAGCCACTTTTCCAGTTTGTCCCCCTTTCCAACAAACTTTCTGGGGCACAAGGAAATAGTGACCAGAGTTCTTCAGGACTTGGAGTGTTTTTAAGTAAGAAACAGAGGCACTGGAAAAATTCATGGGACAGGTAGCACCCAGAAGGAGCATTTGTTGAATCAGGACAGTGGTGCCTGTAGATGCAAAGTCTTGGTTCATAGAAGTGGTACCCAATGTGGCCAATTTCAGTAATTTTATGGGTAGAAAGGCTAACTGTCCCTTCCAGCTTACCAGCTGTAGGCAAAACAAGAACATCATTCGGAGATGAATGCAAAATGGCAACTTATCCCCATCCCAGCCCTCTCCCCAGCTGCTTCTGAACTCATCAAATATCATTTCCATATGAAACATCAACTTGAGTTTAATTACACTGTCATGAATTGTCCTCAGTGCTGTAATTAGAGATTTGATCGTCTGTTCTTTATGAAATCAGTGTGCAATGCTGCATGCTGGGGGCCGAGGCGGGGAGGAAGAGGGAGTAATATTCTAGCTGATTGACACCCCTAAGTGCTGGGCTGGCAAAGAGCTAATGGGAACTGTAGGTGACCCCCTCACTTACCAGGATCGTGGTGACAATGAGCGTGGTGTTGAACAGACTGTCTGATATATTGGAGGAGAAGATCCTGTTGTCCATGCTGAGTCCTTCAGAAACATGCCAGTGGCCGATCTGGAGAGATAAACAGCACAATAAGGGAATTTACAGGGCAAATTACTGTACGCACCCGCCATATGGCTCCGGTGACTGACAACCATCAAGCTGGCCCTAGAAGAGGTGTTTATGAATGCTCCATTACCTTTACAATGCACCCCCGCAACGGGACAGCAGAGAGATTAACCCACACACCAGCACAGCACCAGCACACCCTGATCTGCGCGACAACGCCAAAAACCTGTCCCTGCTCATGGCAGGCACTGTCTCTGTAACTTTGAACAGTTTCACCTGCCTGAAAGCAAGCAAAACCTCTTGCTGTCCTCCTGTGAGCATCGCTGTCATTCGCTAAAGGCTGGAACAGGCACTGTGAGTCCCTCGGAGGAAAAAGCCACTTTCCAGGGAGCATCACAGCATCGCAGCCTCCCTTGCAATCCCACAGCAGCAGCACTGACACAGGGCAGATGCCTCCCAGCCCTGACCAGCAGCTGCACCTTGGCTGCAGGTGGTGAAGCGAAGCCACGTTCTCAGTGGTTCTGCGCCGTGACTCATCTCCTCTACCTGCTGTAATAGATGCCAACTACTACGATTAAGTACCTCCAAACCCTTTGATTCAGTTTTGTCACACCCAACATCTCCACGGACAGCCTAATTTACCTGTCCGAGCATCAGCGTTATTGCAGCAAACCTAATTCCCACCACCAGTGGCAGGGACTGGTCCCCCGTGCTTGGGAGGACATGGTGACTCAGCTGTGACGCAACACGGCCAGCCGCTGCCTTCAGCCAGGGGGAGGAATATTCAACAAAACCTAATTTTAACTTCAAGAGCCTAATCTCCCTCCCTCAGAGCTCTGGGCAGGGAGATCAGCACCTCCAGCAGCTCGCTCAGAGCATGCAAATTACCCGCTCGCTCTCTTATGCTCCCTAAAAGAGTCTGGTTTTTCGCATGGAGAGACCGACAGCTGAGGGATGCCAGCGCTCTCCAAGACCCCTTTTCTCTCCTTTTTCTGCTTCAAAGCCTCTCTGCTCCCATCAGTCCCAGCCCTCTGCATGCTGGATTACTGGCCACAGCCTAGGTCCTCTGACACCGCGGAAGCGAGCTGCTGCAACCCCAAGAGATAGTCCCAACATGCAGAGTTGTCTTCACAGCTCCCCCGTAGCCATGGTGCCAGAGCAAATCCTCTCCTGGTTCCCTCCGACTGACACAAGCTGTCTTAGGCGCTGTCGGTCTCAGGCAGGTTATCCTTTCACTGTGGAATGGTTGTCAGGGTGGTAGGAACAAATTGATTTCTCTCCCATCAAAGAGTAATCTTATTACGTTCAAAGAGGTGGGTGGAATGCGACGCAGAGCTACGCGCCAAGCAGGTGCACCGCCACAGACATGAATGGGGATGCACGCTGATTTACACCGCCTCAGGATTTACTCCGTGCACTCAGTCGCTTTTCTTGGCAGTGCTTTGCTCGAGGACTTCAGAGTCACTTCCCAGCTCGTGCACCTGAGCCAAACGCAACCTGAAGCTGCAGCCATGCTGCTACGCTGTCAGCAGACTGAATCGCTCTGGACACTGAGGAAAGGGCCAAGTTCCTTTCTTCTCCTGGCTGTCGGTACAAATCCAGCCGAAGCGACTGACAAGCCATTACAAAAGCGGCCATCTGCGAGGAGTCCCAAATCCAGTCTCCTCATCGCTAGGCACGAGGCGCAGCGGGAAGTGCAAACAGGACAGCTTACCCTCCACGGCTCTGCAGAAGGAAAGCAGGCAGGGAAAGCAAGGGACAGTCGCCTGCATGTCTGCTCTCCTCCCTGGCCGGAGTCAAGGCACCAGGATGCAGCAGCACAGGCAGAGCTGGCTGAGTCCTTGTTTGCTCTGCAGATAACACTCCAGAGATTATTCCTCCAAGCTGCCAGCCCAGCCCCTTCCCACTGCTAAAAACACCTCTCACGGCAGGGTCCTCTGAATGTGTTGGAGCGTTAGTTCGTGGAGGCTCCCCACCAACAGGAGAGGCACTGGGGGGATTTTAGTCTCACCTGACGGACGGGGAGATGGAGGCACAGTGTCGGAGCAGGCTGGGAGCAGATCTTGGGCATTCTGTCCTCCTGATGGCTTGTTGTGGCTTTAACTGCCATCAAGCTCGTAGCATCATGGTGACACTGTAGTGCAGGACTCACCTCTGGGAACAACAGTCCCAAACTGGGAGATTTACCATATACTTCATGGACAGCGAGTCCTTGAAGCTCAGCTTTAACCGGCCTGTACAGGGTCTGCATCAGTGCGACGGGATGGATTTATCCCGGCTGTATTCCTCGGCTCTGCACAAAGGTGCTTGCCTCTTGCTGGGATTGCTAAACAGCAGACCCTCTGCAGCAACTGCCTCTCCGACTGAGTGATCAGTCATAAACATCGCCTCATTTTTTTCCTCCCAGATTTCACAACCAGAGATTAGTGACAGAGTAGCTTTAATTTTAACAGCCCTCACTGTTCTCAAATTTGTCCCTCCCCTGCTGGCATACTGAGACTAATTGACTGCCTCCTCCTCCGACAGCGCAGTGGGTTTGACCTTGCTTTTAACACAGCACCAAAGCCAAACACTCCCATGTGCCGGGGCACTTCCACCCCATCCCGGCTCGTGCCAGCTCAGCGCTGTCCCTCTCCCAGTATGATAAAGCCACTAATTGACTCCTCATGCTGTTCACTGTTTCTGAAGTGTAAAGTGTCAGAAGATTTCTGGGATCCTCAGATCTCTGCCTCTCTTACAAGATGGATGTCAAGGTGATTTTAATCATCTCTATCTATGTATAAAGAGCCTCTGAAAAACAGAAAACACATTCATCTGCAAAATGTGTTGGAAAACAATCAAATGCTCTACATGGACAAGATGATCCTGTTGTTAAGGCCCTGGACTAGGACTTAAGAGTTTTAAGGACTCGGGATTTTTTAGCATCAGATATGATTGGTCTGTATAAATACACCAGGTGGAGGAGGTCCACAGCAAAGAGGTAGAACAGCTTTTGAAGCTAAAATGATAGCGTTGGCACAAAAATAAATAGATATAAAGCAGCCAGAAATAAACAGGCTGAGAATTAGAAGAGAGTTTCTAATGATCAGAGGAGCTGAAGTGATGGCATACCTTTCCCAGCAGAGCAGTGAGGGCAACACAACCACCTGGCTGCAAGTTGGAGCTCAATGCCTTTGCGAGAGGGATTATATGACCTGGTGGCAGGTAACAGCCCATGGCCTGGACAGACAAATGTCCCTCCATGCCCCTGCTGCAGACCCCTGCGGCACCATCTCTGCACCTTCCTGCACTTCACCCTCTGCCCGTCCTGCCAGCAATGCCTGCAAGCATCTCAAGGCAGGAGGTCTGTCCTGTTATACGTCCTTGTTATAGGCAGGGAGCAACACACAGCTTCAGTGTGAGCCAGCCCAGAGCTTCGAGCCTGGAATAAGCAAGGCAGCACCATTGCTTGTGACACTGCTCCATCCCCACAGGCGGGGAAGGTCCCTCAAACCAGCTGCTCTGCAAAAGGCGTTATTTGCATTGGTGACACTTCAAGATTCCTCATCTCCGTAGAAAATCACCAGCAGCTAACACAATGCAAGTGGGGCATTGCTGGCTTGCTCCTTCAGTCCTTCAGCTCCTCTGTTCAGACACAGCCATGTTAACAATGCCTGTGCTTTCAAGCTGCTCATGGTGCAAGATGGCAAAATACCACTCCAGCTGATGATTTTAGGGAAGGCTTCTGCGCAGTGCCCCGCACGCCTGAATGGCAGCTGATGGCAGGGAGAGATGACGTGGCAAGACCTCTTCATAAGCTTCAGAGCCACCACAGGTACTTACTACCCCCAGTCCCCAGCTAAAAATTAAGGTAAAGCCAGCCCTGAACACCAGTGTATTGAAACAGGCAGGGGACGGCCACTGCAACAGAGCCAGACACCTTCTGGGCTCTGATTAGCAAGCACTGTCCTACAGCTTGCATCCGTCACCTCCTCTTCCTCCGTGTCCCCAGGAAAAGGAAGGAGTGCAAAACGCTATCATCTCTCATCAAGTCTGCGTTTGGAGAGCCTTGTCCGCACTAAAGGGAAAGACACTGTGGTGGGAGGAGGTACAATGAAGTAGGTACTTGGTACATGGTGCCTTCATCGGCCTGAAGGGCAGAGAATTTGGGGGTGTCTGGGGGGGAAAAGGGAATAGAACAAACAAATGAAGGAAAGCCTTCAGAGGATGCTGCACAGGTCTGCCATGAGGTTGGCAAGGTACTGCAAGACAAGCAGGTAAAAGCTTCCTCCACAGAAGATAGCACAGGACACAGCACCAGCTGTTAAAACCCATACTGTCATGGGACATGCACACAACCCCTGCACTCCCTTCCTCCCTAGACATCCCCTTTAAATGACGGGATTGACACCTGCCATAGCCTAGGCAGGAGCTGATGGTGGCACACACCAAGTTCTTTGGGCCTGGGGTAGGGGGGGCAAAAGACATTCAGCTCTTGGCAGGATCTGTCCCTGAACTCTTGCTGGGGGTAAGAGCTGAAGAGGAACAAGTCCCATCGAGACTGATTAGCCACTTCTAAGTTAAAAAGGTTTGATGTGGCGGGGATTGCGGAAGGTCTCAGAGCTATCGGCTGGGAACTCATCTGTAGCTCATCAACATAGCAATTAGACACCCCTGTCACCTCCACTGCTTTGTCTCAGGACATCAGCAGAGCCTTTAGCTAAACACAGAGTAACCCGGCAGCACCTAGGGCTGGGCGAGAGCGAGGGGTCACAGGCAGAGCTGGGGGCAATGTGCCCACGGTGGGGTTCCAGCCCTGACAGTGGCTTCCCCAGCACACTTGCCTTCCCTGGGGCCCCATCAATCACAGGTCCTCTTCCTTCCCTTCTCCTGTTAAACTGCCAAACCTTAGCTCTTGGTTTATTGCAAATGCTGAAACCAGAGGGGTGTGCTGCAATGTATTTTAAAGGGGCAAAGAATGGAAAAAAAAATGAAAAGATGACATTTACAAACTCAGTTCTTGTCAGATCTATGGAGCACCAACACATTAATGAGCCTGTGCTTTATCACGCATCCTATGAACAGAGAGCAGCTCTCATATGGCTGGGGAAAAATTTCCACTAGTTAAGCTAAATTAGGAAAAGACACGTTTGGTGCATTACATAAATGTATTAAAAATTGGATGTCAAAAAGCCCTGTCTCTCCTTGCCCAAAAGCAACAGCAACTTAGAAAATCTAAGTGTCTCTAATTTGTTTGCTGGCTGGATCAGCTTCAAAATTTGTTGAATTCTCTATCAAAGCTGATGAGCTGGAAGTCCCAGCGGCTGTGATAGGAGAGAAAGGGGGAGAGAGAAAGAGAGGGGGGGAAAGAGAGAAAGAGAGAAATGGGCAGAGAGTGTGAGCTTGATTAAAACTAAGGAGGGAATAGGAGCATTTCAAACAAAAGCCTGAGCAAAGCAGTTAATATAACCCTTGGGAACAAGACTGTCTCCAGGATGTGAAAGTCAGTTCCTAACCCCGGCCCCTCACGGTGAGTTTAATTAAATGATTTCTAATTATTTATTTGGTCATTTTTATTACAAGAAGCTGGGTTGGTGAGAAGAAAATAACCATCTAGGGCAGAACAGTGACCAAGAGGGGCAGGCAGGACCAGGCAGGACCCTGCCTAGAATTCACAGTTCTATCCAGGGATGCTCTTCCCAGCCAGGCACATCAAGACACGCTCTTTGAAACTGCAAGGAGCCCTAACACCACTCCGGGCATTGCCATCAGTCAGGCAAAACCCCTGAGAAGGGGAGAGCAGGCAGCAGAAAGGCTGCCGCAGGCACTAGGAGCAGTTCTACAAAGACCAATTCCTCCCGGGTGGGTTTCTGACAGGAGAGGGCTCACAGCCCCGCAGGCTCTCAGCAGGCAGCTGCCTGCACCGAGGGGCTGCCCCGTCCTTCCAGCACCTTGTTACTGTGACTGGAAGTGATTTATCACCACCGCTCTCCAGTGGGGAATCTGAAAAGCTTAATCCCAGCCCAGCCTTCCTGGGTACCTCTGAAACATGAAGCTTATTTACCCAGCCCTTGCATGCAACAGGTAAAAAAAGGTTTTCTCTCTGTTTCAGGGCAGATTAGGCTGCAGATCTGGGAGAAGCACTGCTCCAAGAGGACCTGTACATTTAATGTGAACTCCCTGCCACACTTAAACACATCAAAACCATAGCTGTCAGTGGGGTTTACAGCATTTGCTTCCTTTGCTCCGGCTGAATGCATGCTCGTATTAATGCGGATGGGCTTGGATCTGTCACTTTTGCTCAGAGTATGATGGGCTTGGGAAATGATTAAAAGGGCATTGGTGCTATGAGAGATCTTACTGCCGGGAAAATGCCATCCTGAGCTCCAGCTCACTCAGCTAAAGGCAGCATCAAAGCTGAGCTGTCACTTGACAGGTAAGAGCTGGCAGGCAACATCCTTGCCAAGGCTAAAATTCACTGCTGCCAGACCAGGAGAGATCTCCTAACACCAAAATGCTGTGCGGGGTAAGATAACCCAGCTTTTGTCCTTTGCCAGTGTCTAGAAGTGACAATCTCCGAGAAAAGGGCGGGTGTTGAGCTGTCAGCAGGGAAATAAGACAGATGAAAACTATTGTCCAATTTGGGTCTCAATCCTAAACCTGAGGTTGAATCCCAGGCTGGCCACTGGGGCTGTGCTCCCTCCCAGCTTCTCCTGCCCCTGCAGACACAGGCACAGCAGAGAGGCTGGGAAGCCCTTTCCTCTCCTGGCAGTGCCCAACTATAAACATCAGCATGTTATCAACCTTCTCAGCAGAAATCCTAAACACAGCCTCACACTAGCTACTATGAACAAAATTAACTCTGTCTCAGCTGAAACCAGGACACTGGGACTTACATTTTTTTCCTTAGGGAGGTTTGGATTTACTAGCAAAACCCTAATTTTGTGTCACATAATCTCAAGAGAAAATACCCCTTGGGCAGAAAGAACATAACAAGCAGAAAAAGGACCAACTCTGTGAGGAACCCACCAGCACCGAGACAAAAAGCAAACGAGTGCCTGAGCTGATCAAACCCATTACCAAGGAACACACACCATAACCCAAGAGGTAAATTACCTTGTACTTCCCCCCACTCGCCAGGCTGGAAGAGATGGCAGGGCACTCCTGACACGGGATTTCTCCCACATCAGGCTGTGCACAGACCATCCCCAGCACCGTCCCTGGGGCAGCGCGGATGCTCTTACCTGCCGGAAGCCGCTGCGCGTGTGCTGCAGGATTTTCAGGGCGTAGTTGGATCGCTGACCTTTGCTGTTGAATTCGATGTGGCCGGTGAGACCTTCCAATTCTACCTGTCCAAGAGAGACTGAGTTACAGCGCCCATCGAAGCGGCTCACCCCACCGCCTGCAGCGGAGCCAGGGGTGGTGGCCACTCATCCCACATGCTGGCCACCCACCCTTCCAGCTGCAACAGCAATGCAGCCCTCCTGTCTCAATCCTAATTGCTTTCGGAGGCTGGCTAGGGTAGCACTGAGAGATATGGAGCAGGAGAACCAGCAGAGTGAGGTGCAGGGCTCTCCGAATTTCATTGCTCCAGCTGCTTTGGGACAAACTCCTCCGCAGCCCTTCACTGCCTCCCTCTGTCACAAGGCTGACACCGTGCTGCTCTGTGGCATGCATGAATTTTTGGCTAGCAGGGGATTCCTCCACAAACCATTACACGCTGTTTCACTGCATCAGGCCAGCATTTAACACAAAAGCGTGTTGCAGTGGAGCCAGGATGCGCTGTGCAGGTTAACCACTCCGAAATAGCACAGCCAAGGGAAGCTGAAGNGCCTAGCCTTGCTGTGCAGGTTAACCACTGCTCGCTTGCTGCTGGAGCACCTCTTCTGCAACAAGGGCAAGCTCTTGGGACTCCAAAGTAGCACAGCCAAGGGAAGCTGAAGAGTTTTGCTGTCTCTGGATATAAAGCAGGGTTCACACACATGGACCAAAGGGGCACAAGGCTCAGGTTCAGCTGAGCTTTCCTTTGGGAGGGGGAAAAAAAAAATTCTCATGACATTTCAGTTGCACCCCAGACAGACCACTTCTGCACGGTCAGACCCAGCTCTGAGGAATCACATTGACACTCCAATGACTTCACAAGGCTGAAATTTCAGGGTCTGTTCTCGTGCCAGAACTAGGCTTGATCGGCTCCAGTAACCACACTTTCGGATTCAAAGGAGCCCAAACCCCTTGACAGGGAAATTCACCTCTTGCCACTGAGCTCTAAGCAATTGTATTGCAATATCAGTATCAACTCAAATTCACTCGAAACAGAACTCAAATCACTTAGAAACATTCATACTTAAAAAAAAAGAAAGAAAACTGAATTCCGTTTTTTCTGCAGCAAAGCCTGAAAAAAAAAGGAGTTTCATGTTGTTCCAAGGCCAGTGGCAAACCAGCCCTCAGATCTCCTCTCTTTTCATTCCCAGCACTGCCTTCAAACAGACTGACACTCTGTGCTTGAGAACTCTGCCAGCACCACCACGTACATGCATGTCTTTTGCTTCGGGCAGTGCGACGAGCACTAGCTCCTGACACACTGCAAACTTCAGTCCCTTCTCACCATTCTCAGGTAGTTCATCAGGCTGGTGCCGTGCTGCCAGATCTGGGCAGACCCACAGGACAGGGGCTTCACGCCGATCTCCTGGCTGCGGTTCAGCTCCTGCACAGCTGTCACCACGGCATACACGGCATCGAACAGCAGGGCAGAGGAGAGCTGTAGGGAAAAGAAAGACAAAAATGGAGAGAGGAAGACAGAAATTCATTACTCAATGTCCAGAATCCCACAGCACATCCCCTTTCCTTCTCATCTTTGCTTTTTTGCCTTTAATCAGATTTCTTTGTCCATCGAGCCTCACAAACCATGTTTTTCGGCCATGCACAACCGTTTTGATGTTTTTGATCTAGTTAATAATCAGCCCTTTGCTCTCGTGTTCACTGTTGTGACTAGGATTTCACTTTTAATTATTGTCACCTTCTGACTTTGCTGGCATTAAGCCGTTGCAGCTCATTACTATCAAGGCTGCATTTTCCTCATGGCTACTTCTGAGATCATCCTCTTCCCATCCCAGCTCTGGGCAAGGG
>VZTO01001634.1:3858-73854 GCA_013400615.1 Syrrhaptes paradoxus
TGTCATTTTTTGTTTGCTCCTTACGCACTGTGTGAAATGTACACCTTTCTGCACAGCACGTGCACTCCTAAACAGATGTTGCTCCAGATGTACCGTCCTATTCATGCACTGCTCATGATATGCTACTCAGCATTATATTTAAAAATACCAGTGAATATGCAGTTACCCCAAAGGCTCTCCTCCTTCAGAGCGACCAAAAAAACCAAACCACAACGTGTTGATGTGCTGGATGTACATTAAAAGACAGCATGTCCTTGCTCTCCTTTAGGCTGTGAGACTGGTGACAGAACTTAGTCTGGAGTACAAAGTCTACGATTCCCAGCTGTGGAATGGCCTGCTACAGAAACTCCTGGGTTTCAGCATGGTAAGGGATTTTTAAGCATGAAGTTCTGCAGTGAAGTAAGAAAAAGGCTTTTTTATCCACTGATTTCTAAAGATTAGGATAAAGATGTAAACTAGAAACTTTCTGTGAGCAATTATTGATAATTTACATGCTTACTTTGGGCTCTTAGATACTGAACTAATGAAGCTTTGAGGAATTTGTGTTTTAGCAGTACTGCTTGAGAATTTTGATCTTACATTGTTCTAGTTTTACTTTTTTAAAAGCACAAAGCCTTTCAGATGGCAAGAGTAAATCCTATGCTAAATTGAAAAATTTATATTATTATAATTTTACAACATGATATTGCATATTTTGGTGTGCAAATGTAGACACATGCACAAACTGTGCATACATGTACCTACATTTGTGTATACATACACACACACAAAATATTACCCTTAAAATGTATTTATTATGATAGTAATCCTGATTTTTGTCATTCAGAATCTTAATTACCTCTGATTGTCAAACTTTATGTAATGTTGCTCTAGCCTAAGGAGATCAGAGATGCGCCTGGCAATGTGTTGTATCAGGAGCAGGTACTCAAGCTGCTTTTCATCTAATGAGGTTGGGCACTAACAGCAAAGGAGGAGGGATCAGAAACTTTACAGCATCAGTTGTATTAAGACTACTGAAAATCTTCTGTGTTTGCTGAGACAATGTATGCTGCTACTGCTTGTGATAATTTAATTTACTAAACAATAAATAATGTTTCCATATGCATCAGTTACTCCTCCCAAAGGAGCAGAGGTATCTTGGGGAACTCTAAGTTTGCATCCTGCAGACAAGCAAATACATCTCTGTAGATGATCACCAAATCTTCAAAAACACCTTAGAACTTTTAATTAAATATTTTTTTTCAGATTCAATATCTAAGAAGAGTTTTGATAGCAATTACTGGGATTCATTCACTATGGGAGGTAAGCAGATATTCTATGACTCCTCATCTTTTTCTTCACTTAACAAGAGTTTCACATCCTATTTGTGTGTGTGAATGGCAGCCATCTGTGCCATTAAGTGTTATGCATGAAAAGGTTCTTTTTGAATTATTCTCTTTTATGACAACGCAATACACAGATGAGTATATTATTAATCACTGAAACAGCGTATTTTGGATTTGTCATTCCTTCAGTAAACACTTACTTGGAAGGTTTTGTAAATTTGGACAGAACAGTTTTAACATCAGCTCAAATACGGCTCAATCTTGGACTCTGAGATGAGCAGAGCAGTGTTAGGGAATAATCCACCCAGGATAAACAGAAAAGAAAATTGACAAGCTCCTTCCACCTACAGCGGTCAGGATGTCTGTGTGTCCCTTTACAAATACACATAGTTACAACAGTTACAACGTAGTTACATTTCCCTATTAATTTCAAACTTTGTTGTCAACAGATTCCCAACTTCAGTCGAGCCTGGCGAAGTGTCGTTCTGTCACCATTTCTCACAGGTTGGGAGAATTTGTGCTGTTGTGGTTGTTATAGTAACTTGGTTTTATATTTACTTTATCATGTTTCTTTTATTTCTCAGCTTCGTGTCCACCAAGTCCTAAACAGTTAGAGGAATGCTGCGAGTGTTTTGTGATTCTGCTCAAGTAAGTAGACAGTTCACCCCACGTTTGTGTCAGTTCGAGCGGGAGCGCCCATTTGTAATTTCTCATCCACCACCCTGCCCTGGAAGATGCAAAGGGGCTCTGAAAACTGGGGAACCTGAGGCACGAGGAAGAACCTTTTGTGGAAAGGACAGGATCAGGGCACATACCCAAACAGAAATTCTGTGCCCAAAATAAAGGGCATTTCCTAAAACATTAACACAGAGTATGAGAGAGAAATAATTTTCCTACAAAGAATAAGTCTGACATGACAAAAATCTAATAGCTGGACATCTATAAAACCATAGGTTAAACATGTTTCATGTTCCAAAACCATTCTCTACAGAAACCAGTTTTGCATTGCTTTACAATGTAAAAAAACCCAATAAATCACTCTCTGATTCACCCCAATGCTCTGACTTGGTCAAGAGAAGAACCAGATCTCGGAGAGCCTGACCTGCACCCAAAGTTAGTTAGGAAACACTGGAAAGGGACCCAGCTGAAGAACATGCCAACGGTACTGTGCATGTATGTACCAAAGCATCTCTCTGGGCAGCTGGCCAACACTTCCCCTCAAAACAGGGCCTTGGGTATTTACAAAGAGAAAATGGAGTTGTTTGGGTTTTTTTCCCAAGCTAGACAATCATAACGCATTTGTGTTCTATGCAACTTCAACTCACATGGCTTGGCCGTTTCTGAAAATAAGAGGAGGTAAAAATGTATTGTTCTCTCTGGCTTCAAAACCTCAGTGGGGTTTTGTTGACAGTACTAAGCTACCCAGTTACACACAACACAGCTGAAATCTTCACTCCTGATTTTCTCCTGAAGGTGTCCTGTTCTGGCTGACCTGGATGTGATAGGAATAGCGAAACAATACGCGCAGCTGGACCTGCCAGCTTTTGCTTTGGGGTGTCTGCTACTGATTCCTCAGGCTGAGAAGCGAGAGCAGCAAATTCAGGTAAGTAACAACTTTTGTGTTCTATCTGTGCCAGGGAAATGTCTGTAAGCATGTTGTACTCAGCAGAGACTGTGAAAGTGCTAACCTAGCATTCCCCCTTATTTAAATACATCACTGCTGACAGCTGCTCGGCATTTCCCGCCCACAAAGGCTATTGCCCTGAATTTGTCCTTCAGAAAGGGATCATGTGGACACTTCCTCTTTCTTTTTTTTTTTTTTTTTTTCAAAGCAAAACCAGCTAGCTTCAAGTCATGCTCAGCAGCTCTGTCATATGAGACTGCCTTTTGTGTATTTGAGGAGATTTTGTAAGATCCCACCCATAAAACCCATGAAAAAACCCACAACTAAACCCAAGCCATAGCCACATGCCTGCCACATCAGTGCGACCTTGATGAGAGCATCCATAATTGCTGAGGAGCTACCAGTGGGCCAGTTTCACAGCAGACTGTCAGAAAAGTACCACATTCTACTTCAGAAGAGTGTTGACTAAGAGCTCCTGACTTCTTAAAGAAATGCTTGATAGCATCCCAAGTTCAGATGTAAACCTTCTGCCACATCCTCGCTGTTCATGTATCTTAACAGCTTCCGTTCTCCCTGGTTTCCCCTGCTCTATGCTCTGCGTTGTTCTCCCTGGTGAAGCATTACAGGCTGTTCCCGTATTTGTTATGAACAAAAATGCAACTCAGACTTCCAGTATTAAGCTCAGAAAGATATTCCCAAATTACAACATCCACGTAAGACATTTAGTCTGCTGGCAAGGAGTCAAAGTCTGTAACAGCGACAGCAAAGTACCCAGTGAGAGTTAAAAGCGATGAGTACTGCTCTTTCCGTCAAACTGCACGGACCCTGGTTTGATAATTTCATGCTTTTACCCAGAATTTCAAAATATTAATTGTTCCCGAATAAATCAAATACTTGCTGTGAAGGCAGAGTTTCTACTTTAATCATTTACGGTATATTAACGTTCCGTAATCTATTTTTCAAGGGTTTCTTATCGACGTGTAATACAGAAACCGTGCTGCAACAAACAGACGAACACATGAACTCTGGGGAAGTAGTGGCGTTTGCTTCTCAGGTGAATACATAAAGTTTACTTCCCTCGCCTTTGACTTAGATGCTTTCTTGATAGATAAGCGTACACAGGACCGACCTTTCCCCTCCCCACTCCTGCCAAGCATTAACTGACCACGCGCACTTCTAAACCACAGCAACATTTGCCGGGATTTTTGCATTTTTATTGATGTTGTGCGACTGAAAAGCTTCCTGTATATATACACAGTGCTGTGTTACAGGCTGATCCTATTTGTAGGACAGCACTGTTTGCAGCAGGACTAGTTTATTTTTCTAAATAAATGTTTTAAGCAGAAAGCCCATCATGCTCATGAAACCACACTCCCTCTCACTTGCCTTGGGCTGCCTTCCTAAGGGCAAGTTTCTTCACTCATTCACCTGTCTGAATCTGAGACTAGTCTTCATAAAATTTACCCTTTCACAGCACTAAAAACAATTAAAACATAAAAAAATCCTGCTCTATGGGAGTCCAATAAGAAAAGTCTGAGCTCTTTCCATTCAAAAGTAAAATTTCTTATGTTTAAAACATTAACATTTTCCATTACTAAATCTACAGATTAGATCTCTGGTTTTGGACAGTATCATAAAGGAGAAGCTATATGAAAAATTCTTGAAAACAAAGTATTTTCCACTGTTGAAGCAACAACTGATGAACACTCACCGAATGAAAGAGCTGGTGGATTATTTTGTCAAAAAGAATTGGTAAGTTAAGAAAAGGTCAAACAGGTGATGTATTACTGACACCAATTACAGAAAATGAATCTCTCCTTTCTTTTTGTTCCTTTTCTTTCCATTTAAGTCACAGAGGTTTTCTAGTACTTAGTCTTTAAGAATTTTTGAAGTATTTCTAAGTTAAATAATAAAATAAAAACCTTGCCTCACTACCTTACTTAGGATAGAGTTTTACTGTGTCATTCAAGCTGATTGAGCCTAGACTGGCAAGTAGATCAAACACAGTTAAAATAGCAAAAGTAACCAAAAAGGAAAGAATCACCTCACCATACCTTGAGATGAATTCAGTTTAGTGGCATCGCAGAGTCACAGCTTCAGCAGGAAGAAGACTGAAAAAACTGAAGAACTGCCTGGACTCAGGAATTAGTGGGTTTGCTGCTGGGTTCTTCAAGCGTGAGAAACACCTCTTATGTTCCACTTAAATAAACCAAAGGGTCTTGCCCCTGCCCCTCCTGCAGGGCAGCTGGCTCAGCCGTCAGTGCCTCGCAGCACCTGGGCTCATGGAGCACAGCTGCAAACCTTCCTCTCAGACCCCAAACACCCGCTGTGGCAAGGGACTTTGTTACCAGGGATCCTGCAGTCAAAATGGGACAGGAGCCAATAAATAACCCTTTAAATTCTAGCGCATAGTGGTTTTATTAACAGCCACGGGTTAAATGCTGGGCTTGTCAGGGCTTGCTTTCCTCTGCTGGGAAGTGACAGCACCTCTCTGACCCCGAAAACGTGGGCTCATACCTTATTTTGATACTTCAGAGTCTAGAGTCTAAATCCTTGGCTTTAAAGGAGAACTCCTTGACAAGCTTTTGTCTCCTACAGCATTGATGAAGCAACTGCCCTAATTCAAGAATATCAAGAGAAATGTGGAAATCCTATCCTGGTAGAGACACCATCGTCTGATCTTCTGAAGGTAAAACCAACCACTTCTGTACCTCACGCTGTATTTTCACCTTTTTTCTAAACTAAGACTTTCATTCAACTTTTAGCGAAAATACTTGTTAGGTGGTTTATATATTGTATATACTAAAATATCTCTTTTATTCATTCAAATAATTCATTTTACTTGAACCAAATCTGTGCCATGCTCAGCTTTATGTCTTCAAGTACTGCCACAGGTCTTAAGAGAATATCCCCTTTTCCTGACACCTATTAATCTGTTTTCTCACCTCCCAGGTGTATCTGAATGGACCAGAGACCTGTGCCCTAGAACTGTCATCCGTAAGGTCCTGATTTAACCTTTGCTTTTCTCCCTCTACTGACACGAAGGCCAGGCAGTGAGAACGCTGAAACCAGTCTGGTGAACATGAAACAAGCCTCAGGGCTCTTTTATCAGAACCTGCCCTGAGCTTTCCACATTTTTAACTGTGGCAGGCTGCTTCTCCTCCGTACTCCATCCCCCCTGAAACAGTTCAGATTTACAGCAGCTTTTCCTGTTTCTATTCAACAGTAATGTTCATATTCAGCACTTTAATTTTTAGGAAGGATTAAAGTTTATTTCCTTTACCTCTGTATTCCTCCATGTGTAAGTCTGCTGACGATCACTCGAAGATTTCACTCACACACACATAACGTCGCGTAATCGTGATAATTTTTTTTAAAAGCTGTAAGTGGTGTACTTAATGTAAAATACTTTGTAGACAAATTGCAGTTTTAACTAGAGAGCACAAATAAACAGACATATATCAATTTTGGCCTTATTCTATAAACCTTTTTTAATCATGATATTGTCAGTAAATGGATGTTCCACTCAGTCACTAACCTTCCTTTGAATAATACGTCCCAATGTTTTCTTTTCATCTTTGTTCTGTCTGCAGCAGCCTAAAGCAACAGGCACGAGTTTCCCTGCATGAAACAGCAGCTAGCCACAGGCTCCCGATAGCAGGCTGCAGTGCTGGGTCTTTTTCTAAGGTAAAGAAAGTTTATTTGAAATAGAAATGAGTTATTTTGGGAGCTTACGACACAGAAGGATTCTAGCTGATCCCAAGTTCTATGGAAAACCATTAGTTTAACTCCAACCTTCCTGACAAACCCCGCACAGCTTTTTGCGCAGCTTCTGCACTGAAAAAATTCATAACACAAAGGCCAACGTCTGCCAGGGGAACAGGCCAGCATTCCAAATGTTCTTCTGGAGAAGACAAAACATAAACCACGATTTTTATTGGGAAATCAGCACTCGTGAGACATGGGAGCTGTTAAAACACATTCAGGTCCCTGCGGTCGTGAGAACAGGAGCCCAGAGGTCCAGGCTTCTGGCACAGCCCCTGTTCCAGCCCTCGGCAGCAGCGTGAGGGGTTATCGCGTCGATGGGACCATCACATGAAAGCACAGGGGTATGGGAAACCGCTTTGAGTATAAAGAGGAAAGCTAAACTTTCTACAGGGAAATTACTACAGCAAGTGGTAGCTTCTGAAAATATTAAAATTAACTCATAAATCTATTTTATTCTTTTAACTTAAATGGGAATGTTAAATTGAGAAAATTAAACATCACTGGGACTCTGACACAAACGTAACATGGCCCCAGAGCCCTCAAATTATTTTTTTTAAGCCCTTTGCAAATGTCCGTTAGAAGTAAGTCATCAAAACATCATCAGGCATTTTAGAAGCAACTCCAACCATTGCATTTTTTCCACCAACAGCTCATAAAGCTTAGTTTTTCTACGAAGTGGAGTTTATTACAACATTAAGGAACAGTATTTAAACAGTTATTTTAATGGAATATTTTACAAATCAATTCATACAGAGAAAAGCAAACACAATGTTCTTCTGAAGTTATTACCAACAAGCCACACTGTTAAGCTGTTAGCGAGGAAGTGTCGTACTGTAAACTAGCAACCAAGTCTGGGAGGAACTTGCAGTTCAGGATGAGATGGTAAAAATACCAGACAAGCAAATACATTTTTAAGACTTTTTGTACTCAATTCTTTCTACTTTCACATCATCTCCAATGAGCTGATAGACATACGTAACTACTGTCGAAGCCTGGATATCCATCAGCACAAATGAAGGAATGATGTTGCTGGAAAGAGAGGAAAAAATTCCTATTAATTGTGCGTGTTTCACCACTCGTTAACAGGAATCGGTCTAAGAACAATGGATATGGATTTTGTAAGCATATTGCATCAGCTATGAAGCTTTCAGTGTTTATCTATTTACCTCTTTCAGTCAAGGAGATGTAGCAATCTATCAGCCCTTCCTCTCCTCAACATTTAGAATGTAAATGTTAATCTTCATGATGCATTTTGTAGTTCAGATTTGTTAGCAAACAGAAAAACCCCCCACCCCCAGGTATTTCCCATCCCTCACTTACTTCTCTAAGGCATGGTAAGCTCCTGTAGCTGATCCTGGATTGATATAGAATTTGTTTTCATGTTCAAACGCCTCAAATTTGTGTGTATGTCCTGAAATGAGGATGTCCACGTCGAACTGCCTCTGCAGCAGCGCCAGGCTGGCCATGTCACCCCAGGGAATAACCTGATGGCCGTGAATCAGCCCGATTTTGAACTGTCCAACAGTTACAACTTTCTGTTCAGGATAATTCAGGTTCTAAAAATAAAACAAACACACAGATTAGATGTGCAGATTTATATTTAAAAACCTCTATGCAACCCCAAGAAGAGAGGGGGAAAGCTTACGGAAATATTCAGTGGCCCTACCACCACAAACCCAGAGCTGCTTTTACGAGCAGTGTGGAGAAGGGGGTGGGATGGAAGGAACTTCAAAGACCTGACAACAGCAGGTCCTGTTTGCTGGAGTCCCAGACAGAGCCAAGTACACAAATTACTTTTTTTTCATACTGATGACAGCTGGGAGCGTGCTGTGCAGCTCACCTTTCTGACCGTAACCCCCACTCTTGCGCCCAGTTTTCTTTTCATGTGCTCTCAGTACTACACAACCTCCGTTTGCCCGCTTTTACTTGAATGACAAAAAACCCCAACGTTGCCTTTATGTCAAAGATGCACCAACAGCGTCATTACCAAGCGAGGACACTACCTCATCAAAGTCCCCTCTGACAACGTGAACATCCCCAGCCAGCGTCTTGAGGTAGTCGTAGGTGTCCTTGGTGCAGAGGTTTCCCGTGCAGAGGATGTGTTGGATCTTTCCCGGAACCAGCAGCTTTTTGAACTTGGCCGGGAGGCTGTTGCATCGATGGGGAATGTGGAGATCTCCCAACACTAACACCAACTTAGCAGGTGTCACGACAGGAAAGAAAGAGCGTTACAGGTACTCGCACAGAAAGCATTGCAATGTTTTCTGCAGTTTCATAACTTTGCATTTTGATGTAAAAGCTGCTAAAATAGGAATGAAATGGTGACGGAATCTTGCTGCATTGAGGGAGAACAAGGGCCCATACTAACGCAGAACGTGATCCAGAGGGGGACTTCACAAATACCGTCTACAGAACTTGTTGCTGAATGCCATTGCAAGGTAGAACAGCAAAGTGTTACTACTTGACGTATTTTACACAAATTTGGGAACTACCATAAACTATCCCACTGTATTTTTTCCTCCTTAAACATAAAAAAACCCAGGACATCTCTAGGCCATGCTCTCAAGCATAGACCTGGCTAAACTGTGGCCACTTCCCTTTAAAACTCTTCATCTAACTTTCTACTTTAATTAACGCCTGTTTTCTTCCTCATCGAAAAAAAGAAAAATAAGAGGCGGAAAATTTGCAAAACAGGAGCCTCGGTCAGAGTGGACCCACTGAACACGGTAAGACGGACAGTTTAAAACAAAGCAAACCCAGGGCACAGCGGATCAGACAGACTGCTGCACACAGTGGTTCTGCTCCTAGCTTCAGTACGAGAGACACAAGGAGAATAAAAATTTAATGGGGGCTTAAAATTAAAGATTAAGACCATAGTTTAATATTATAGGCTTTAAATCTGTGAATAAAGAGACAATTAATGCAAGCAACACAGAAATTAATTAATTATGCACCAAGGGTGTGGAGAGCTCTAGAAAGCACGGGGTGTGATGCCGCTGCCCTGTAAAACCCGGGGATGTAGCGACAGCCATCCCTGGTAGCTTGGTGACTCGCTTCATGTTACCAGAGAGTTTATCTCCCAACCATAACGCTTTGTTAGTGAGATGGTTCCTAAAATGTGTCTGTAAAAGGCACAGCCTGAGATATATATATTAAAAAAAAAAAAAAAGGTAATAAATTACCTTTTTTTTAGTATTTACTTTTTAAATGTTCAGGCCATGCAGCTATCTTCACGCTAACAGTNTGATTATTTCTGTGATCTCGAGCAGGGTTTGAGCAGCAACCCCTCGCTCCTGTGTCCCCTCGTGTCCCCTCACCCCCGATGTCAACGAGAGCCAAGAGGAGGAACTTACTCTGTGCCCAGCCTGAGGGGGGGAAGGAAGGAGTTGATTGCAGAGAGGGCGAATGAAAAACAAGGCGAGACGTGATCAGTGTTAAAACAAAANGTGTCTTTGTAGAAGAGACGGTTCAAAGTATCGGTAAAGCTACGAAGGGAGTTTTTTAATCAAGGAGCTACCAATTTAAAACTAACCCAGCTACGGTAACGAATTAAAAGCACTGAAGTGTGATAATTACAGGGACCCGCCGCAACGAAGAGCGGCGAAGAACTACAACGTCTGGCATCGCCAGACGTTGTAGTTCTTCGCCGCTCTTCGTTGCGGCGGGTCCCTGTGATTATTTCTGTGATCTCGAGCAGGGTTTGAGCAGCAACCCCTCGCTCCTGTGTCCCCTCGTGTCCCCTCACCCCCGATGTCAACGAGAGCCAAGAGGAGGAACTTACTCTGTGCCCAGCCTGAGGGGGGGAAGGAAGGAGTTGATTGCAGAGAGGGCGAATGAAAAACAAGGCGAGACGTGATCAGTGTTAAAACAAAACAAAAAAAAAAGCAACAGAAAAGAGAAACACAGCCACATGAGCAGCCAAATCATAAATTAATGGAATTGATGGTATGAAAGAAGCGTTAAATAAATTAAATTAAATTAACCGGCGCGCAGCCCCCGGGAGCTCCCCTCCGTCCCCCCTCAGGGCGGCGACTGACAGGATCTCCGCCGGGCCCGGCCGCCCCCTCCCCGCCGGGGCCCCGCGCCCACCGCTCCGCTGCCCCCGGCCCCACCGGCCGCGCCCTGAGGAAACGAGCCGAGAGCCCCCGGCAGCGCGGGGCGGACAGAGGCCGGGGTGGGGCCGCCCCCGCCGCTCACCATCCTGCTCGGCGCCGCGCTCCCTCACACCCGCCGCTGCGGCTCTCCCCGGAAGCCAGGCCGGCGCCACCCACCCCGCTACGGCGCCTCCGAAGGGACAAACTAACCCGGAAAGCGTTTCCCTGCAGCCAACCCCCCTCCCTGTGGCTACATCCGGGTCTCTGAGGAGCGCGGAGCCCCTCCCCTCGCCCTCAGCGGGGCGTTTCCCGCCCTTTCCGCCGCCATCGTGTGAGGGGAAGGGCGCGAGGCGGCCATGAAGTGTGTCATTGGGGGGGCTCACCTCAGAGGTACCCGGGCAGGCAGCACGGCGGGGACAGAGCGGTCTGTGTGGGACAAACAGGCTCCGCAGAGCGGGGCTGGTGGCTGTGGGGATGTGTGTGGAGGGCCTCCTGCCGCCCTGGGGTCCCGGGCACTGTCCTCAGGGGGCTTTCAGGCGGGGCCAAGTTGGGCGTGAGGCTGTGGGAGCTGCGGCCGGCCCTGCCAGGGCACAGCAGAGCTGAGGAGCTGCCTCGTCCCCAGGACAATGACATTTTCGTTGGGCAATCCGCAGCCTCAAAGCTGTTGCGATGGCAGAGCAGAGGGCCGGATTTGTCCTGCACACAGGTGCAGAAGCCATCGCTTGGCCAGGCACCTCCCTGCACACGCTGTTCTCCTTCCAGAGGCCCAGCGAAACCTCCTGCACGCAGCAAAGTGCTGCTCGGCCAGTGCCACAGAAGCAGATTTTGAGCCCCGTGGCTGGTTTGTTCTGTGTGTCTAAGGGCGGCTTCTTTACATGTGTCCCGCTGCTGGTTTGAAGTGGTTGCCATCTACAACATGTGATTTCTGTCTTCCGTGGTGGTTTGTCCCATTGGATTGAATTAATTTCTGTTGACATCAGGTCACACCAGCTGCTGCAAAGGGACAGGTGACATCTGAGGGGTGCCTCGTTGGAGGCAGGTTTTGAAAACATCAAGGTGTTTGTGATACTAAAAGGAATGTTCTCCACCGTGTCGTCACTTTTCTTTGAAACTTAATGTTTCCTCTTAAATAATTCTTGAGAAAATGTATAAATTTTTTTAACTTAGACTGCATACTGCGCTGTTTTCTTTTCCTGGTAGTGTTTGGAAGAGCGATACATGCCCTCGCACGTATTAGTGATGAATTCTGGTTTGACCCCGTAGAAAAAGGTGTAAGTAAATGGATTCACATTGTTGAATATTGTGTTGTTTTCCTACAGGTACCTTTCAGCCTGAGTTACATTCTCTCTCAGCTTCCTCCACTTTCATTGTGGACAAATGCCATATTTTCTGTAATTGTAATTACGCAGATTACATCATGGAAGATTCATTCCTACTCTGCCCCTAGTATTCTTCAATTTTTTTCTTACCCAAGCTGAAGCTTGTCCAGGACATCCGGATTAATACCAAGTTCTGTTGTCATGGGTCAAAAGGTTTATGGTTTGTACCACATCAGAAGCTGCCCCTAAACAACATGTTCTTGTACGGGTGTGACTCAACAGGAAGAATGCACCCATTAATATGCCGCTGATTAATCAAACACCATTTCCAGCAGAATTAGGGTTTTCCCTAGAGGTTTCTTAGCGATCAACTCTCCTTAATTTGCTGGGAGGCTGGAAAATCAGAAGTGGAGATAATTCCTTTTCTTACTTCATGAATTTTTGAGGTGCTGGGGATGTCTTTGCTCATTTGTACCTATCATGTGGATGGTTGTACGGGAAGATTGCTTTAGAACATACTCCAGTCCTTCAAATGTCTCAAACACAAGCTGAGCTTTAAGTGTTCAGGTAACTCCAGGGCCACTCAGATGTCCACACTATGCCTGTCCTATACCAGTGACTTCTGACTGGTAATAACGAAGGTGATAAGTTTGAACATGATTGTACGTATGATCCATCTATATTTATTTTGAGATGTACACATTTAAAGGTTTTGTGGCTTAGGTTTAGTACTGAAGCACAGAGATGGCTTTTTGGTTAAATGTTTGATATGAAATAGTTTTGAGTTAATAAATTATTTTACTTATATTTTCAGCTTGCCTTAAGGTCAGTGAATTCTTCAAGGTCAGCATACGCATGTGTCTTCTTCGCATCTACGTTTTTTCAACATTACTGCTGGACAGCTGTGTCTCAGCCACGTCAGAAGGAAAAACAGTTATCCCTCCCCTGTAAATTGATAATTAAGGTACATTTTAATGGATTGTTATGCACGGCTTTGTAAGTGGCAAATTAGCCCAATTTCCAAATGAAATTATAGGGGGAAGCTCACAGAGGCATGCAGATGGCTCTAAACTCAAGCACTTCTGAGCAATTCTGCAAAAGAGAGCGCTGGTATTTAACTGTACCTCCTGAGCTGTGCCCGGCCGTTCACAGAGTCTGAACCATCTCAGTCCTGGGGTGAAGGAATACCACACTGCTGCCCCTGGAGTGTTTCTCCTTCAAAACCAGTACGATGCAGGAGAGCTCTGACCAGTTGTTAGCAAACAGGTTTCTTGGCCACGTGTTGGGTGAGGATCAGTATCGGCTGCCTCACTGTCTGCTTACAAAGTCGTTTGGGGAAGCCATAAAAGCAGGAGCTTGAGATAAACTGTACAAAATTCAGGAAATAACGTTGCAGAATTGTTTGATGAGTAACCTCTGTGCTGACTTTTGTTTTTTTACAGTCAGTTCTTCCTGTATTTAGATATGTAAATGTGCTGGAAAGGAATGTAGAGAAGTGCAGCATTTATACAAATATTAGTGATCATCACATAACTTTTCAGCTCCTCTGCAAACATGGTAGGTTACACAGAGTGACTCTACAGAACAGCAGCAGTTCAGAACAGCAGGGGGACATCATATTTAGTTCTGAAAGCAAATGAATGTTATTGACAGAACATTATGCCAAGCACTTGCAGCCTCTTCACATCGTAATTTACATTTATCATGTGCATCACCTTGTTAAAACGAAGCTGTAACAGGCTTTATCAGACAAACGCTCAGCAGTTGCACATGCTATTCATTGTCAGCCTACTGCTTACAACATTTAGGATCAGGCTGGAGTAAATTCTGAAAAAACACATTATAGGAAGGGAGGGAATCCTGTTTTGACAGGTCTTTGAACCAGCGGATTTACTGGGTCTCTCCCCTTTTAATACTTGTTGCTCTTCACTTATTTCTTGTGGATTCTTAAGAAACTCAGATGCTGGAGGGGCATAACTAATAGGATGAAGGAAGTCTTGGGTGGCAGGTTAATTCAGTTTTCTATTTATGGGTGAGTTATTTCCACATAGCTAGAGTGAGTCGCTTGGTTACCTTCTCGTCTGAGATTCCCTAAAAGAAGTATTAATACTGAAAAAAGATTGAAAATTACATACTGGCATTGATTTTTGTTCATATTCTTTATCCTTAGGTGTTGTAAAAACATATAATCTGACTTTTCAGGAGTGCGATCCGTTGCAGGCTGTTTTTGCAAAGCACATGTGTCCAAACATACTTAAAGTCCACTCCAGGTAATGATTTTTTTTTTTTTTTCTGAAAGCAAATTCATACAGGAGGCAATACTACTCTCACAGTCATCAACATCATCAAAATCTGATCAGGGCACAGAAAAAGATGGTGAATTCCTAAATCCTGTATCCTAGTGCTTGATTCTTCCCATTACAGCTTCAGCAACTCGGATCGCTGCCACTGATCCTGCTGAGTCTGACCTTGAGAAGTGTGTCAGGTGTGATTTGAATTCACACCTCTGAGCAACTTCCACCTGTGACAAGCCAAGTAGTGCTTTCATTTTACAGGCAAAGAACCCCGTGGTAAAAGTGCTTTTTTTTTAGTGCAATAAGGGAAAGTTCTGCTTTGAAAAGCAGCTCCCAGAAGAATGGCAAGAGGTGGCTTGTCATGGCAAGCGAAGGTGAAGACCAGTCAGACTGTGCGTCTCCTGCCGGCATTTCTACTGAAAGTGTTTCTGTGCCCAGGAGCTCTCGTCACACTCATCAGCCATTACACTGCGATACAAACATACAGAAAGAGAGCAGCAATGTATCTATGTAGGACTGAGCTGGCAGCACACACAAGCATGAAATTTAACCAATTTGCTTTTGTAATCACGAGCTGCATTGTTAGATTTCTTACCTATAGCTCTATAAAGCCATTAAAAGCTCCAGCGGACTTTAAGGGGTGCGCATTTCAAAGGCAGTTTTTCAGACAGTATTGCCAAGTAATAATTTTAATTTCTAATGCAAGTAACAAATGCTAGCTAGTAATCTGTGGCATGCAGAATTACTGTAATGTTTAATTTTTTAATGTTAATGCAAAATTAATGACATTTTATAGGCTGCTGGCTGATATAATGGTTCACTTCCCGACCACTCAAGAAGAAGTAACTTTATCAGTTACCCCCATGAAAGTTTGTTTCAAGAGTTACACTGAGGAAGACACTGGTAAGGAAATCAAAATATGAAACAACGTTGGGACTTTAAAACAGGGGAACTAAGGGAAGAATAACTATTGCAGCCTGAATGGAGAAGGCATTTTATGGCTGAATGACATTTTTTTAAGAGAGGGAACATATAGAGAGAGATTTTAAGTCACACTGCTACCCTCTGGTTTTAATATATTTTTTAAAGTATGTTTTTAGTAACATTTTCCCAGTATCAGTGGCAGATATCAGACTGAGCAGACAACTGAAATGAATTATGCTGCTTGCTGGAGGCTTGAACAGAGGTAATTACCGTGCTGCAAGAGCAGAAGCATGGCAAGAGACAGGAAAAAGGAGATAATTTTATGTTTTAAAAAGAGCTATTTAAATCTGAATCCCATAATTACAGAATTGATATCATTAGGGAGCGTATTTTAGTTTAAGGGCGATCCAGTGCGTTAGCCGGCCTCGCAGTGTTACGCTGCGCGCTGCCGTGTTCAGGTCTCCATCTGAGATGGAGAACAGTCTAGATTCTTGGGGTGTGACTCAAACTCGTTATAAAGATATAATTGTGGTTTTGAGTGTAGGTTCTTGTTCATTACATAATAAAGGGATGTTTTTCATACTTGCTTGTGACCAAAGCTGAGGATAATGACCTAGAAAAAGATGACAGCCTGGAGCAGAGGGGTGGGGATGGTGCCGAGAACAGGCTAAAGCAGTGGAGAGCGAGAAGGACTGAGTGGTGGAAACCGGAGTGAAACAGGGAAGAAAGTACTGAAAATAAAAAGACACTAGAAACAGTCCATTTTGAATGACAAATTCTTAGTTTAGAAACACACACTTAAGGGGTTACTGTAAAAAAGAAAGTGAAAAAAAATAGCAGGTAAAAATTTAATGAGATACCAAAACCCCGAACAGGCAAGGAGAAAAAGGAAGAATTACCAGCATCCTTCTTGTGTGGTGCATGATGCAATGTAGCGCCGGCAGCAAATGTTCTGTTTGCTCTGAAACAAAACGTGTCCTTTGAACGTATCATCTGCTGACAGCTCAGGGTTTTCCAAGTTCAGGTTTAATTTTCAAAGAGAAATTACACCTTCTGCCTAGACTTGTTTTCATTTGCGCGTGGGAGGCCCTGCCTTGCAGGAGCCGAGACGTTTGCTAGAACTTTGTGTTTCTACAGTTTTAAGGACCTTTACAAGAGTGTATTTGAGCATGTATGGGGTGTTGTTGAAGGCCGAGATAACAAACATACCCTCCTGACTAGGGAAACAGCACATGGGGAATAGTTGGTAATACTTTGTGAGCAGCCTGGCTTTGGAAGAGAACTGAATAGGCATTTACTGGTTAAAATTTTTCTGAATGCCTCTGAGACTAGAACACATCATGGAAGTACGCGCTTACTTTCTTTTCACACACCTAACAACAGCTACGGGCTAATCTAGTGATAACAGGCAACAACTGAACACCTGAAACTGCAGAGCCTATTTCCTGTTGCCACTTACATATCAGGAAAAGATTATAATTGAAAACAAAGAACCTGAGTCCACGTTCATTGTCCTCTGATTATTGTCAGCAATTACGATTAATCTCTTAAAAGTCATGTGGCGTTTCGGTCTTCCCATCTATGCAACAGTAAGCAGCCGGTAATGCTATTTGTGATGAACGCCTGTGGACAGAGCAGGTTTGCAGGAACGACAGCAGGTATCGGGTTAGATCATGCAGGGGAGCATGAAAGAGGTGCTGTTAAGAGCCAGTTAAATCTACATAATATAGTGTAAATAAATCGATGAAATGAATTTAGACAAATAAACATTTAGTACTGTTAGTCACTATAAAAATACAATTATTTGTTCAAACGATGCTGATGTAGAACTTCATGGTTATAAATCACAGATTTGTTGAGTTCAAACTTCACTCCTCTGAGCCCTTGACGTTCCTGTTATTTTACACAGATTTTTCAAAGACGATGCTTACTGAAATACAGCTAAATCCAGAGGAATTTGACTACTTTCAAGTTGGAGTAGATTCTGAAGTGACGTTTTGCCTTAAAGAATTGAGGGTAAAGCAATAATTTGTCTTGAAAATAAAACATTTCCCGTGAATTTGCATGCCTTGCCCAGGACAGTGCAGAGCAACCCTGGGAAGCCTTCCAGCCAGCCTCCTGACCAGCAGCAGTATCTTACCAGCTGGTTCAGGATTAGCTTTAAAAACCAGGATCTTCAGGACACTGCAGAGTCCCTCACAGTAGCCTTTGAAAGGCAAGTGAAACGTTTTTAAAGCAACAGAAATGTAGTTTCAGTGGTGGGCAGGCACACTGTAACTGTACTGCAGGAAGCACGGTGGCCACAGGAGTTCCATGTGCAGAAACTCCTGTAGCACTGCTCTGGGCAGGAAAGACAAGAACTATATTCTAGAAGCAGCCAGACTTTTACCCTCTTTTTGCCAGTAAACAACAGCTGGAATAAACTTACATTCTAATATTGATCTTCTGTTTTTAAAACAGCACTTAACCACCCACCCCTTCCTTTCAGGGACTCCTAGCCTTTTCAGAAGCCACCAGTGTTCCTGTCTCAATCCATTTTGATGTATCTGGAAAGTAAGTTTTGGAACTTGCCTGACTTGCAGTTACAACTCTACAGTCAATTTTTGCCTGCAGGTTACTCCATGAATATTTAACGGGAACAATAAAAGAGATGTTCATTTTGTACCAAAAGCTGTATTTCTAATCTGTGATATGGGGTCAAGTCGTTTGTTATTACGCATAAAGCCGTTAACCCAGGCATCAGCGTTACTGCGCTCACCATGAGCGCCTGTATATAAGCTACCTGGACGCTTCAGGTTCTCAGTCTAATGCCCACACTGATTTTATTTAGTAGTCTAAAGAAACCATACACTTTCTGTTTAAAATATACTTTTATCAGTTAAATATTTAAAACTATAATTTGACTAAGTGTGATACTGTATAGCATGTGCTTATTGGTGCATGTCAGTCTGTAACAGGAAGCCATCTCATACTCCTCAGCAACAATATTAGATTTTCAGCTTTTCAGAGGCGGCTTTTTTAATCTGTGTGTATAGAATTCATAGAATTCCGTAAGCTGTATTTCCTCCTACAATCTGTGTCATTACGCTGCTGTTTTACTCTCTGAATATTTGTGTTTAGACCAATTGCTTTCAGCGTTGAAGGCATGGTGCTGGAAGCCAGCTTTATTTTGGCCACCTTGTCCGACATCAGGCAGGAGCCAGCCTCCCCCCCGCCTCCCTGCTTTCCACAGCGGCAGGAAAGGTAACGTGGGCTTCGGGGTGGGAGGCAGGCTGCCTTGAGAGGATGAAAAATTGAAGTTTAAAGTTTTCCAGACAAGTTACATTTGAGAGGGAAAGGAAGTGATCTGCTCCCTGGCTATAAGTGAGGGGATGGGAAGATAGTTGTTGAGAATCTATTCTAAAGCCATAATGCTTTTCATTAACAGAAAATAAAGACATTCTAACAAAAACATGTAAAAGCCAGTTACTAACCTGACCTACTCTCTCCCATCCAGCTCAAAGACCCCTACAGGTAAATCTGAAAAACCCTCTGTGGATAAAGATCGCAACGCAGAGGCAGTTGCTTCCAAAAAGCCACAGTGGAATGGAAGAGCACCCAACAGGGAGTCAGCAAAACCTGCCAGTCCTTTGGCAAAACAAAAGATTAAAAACACACCCAGAGTCACAAAGCGAGAGGTAACAGGCATTGGAGGAACAGCCGTGGCCGGGGCAGAGGAGCAGGCGATGCTGGAAGGAGAGGGAACAGAGTTCCCGTATCAGAAGGTAAGAGGCTCCTCGTCATACCTCCAGTGCAGCACCTGAGCTGTCCTGAGCCGAACGCTGCCTGTGCTCTGGGGGTTGGTACCTGTCCAGACTCGGTTCCCCACGGAGCGTGTTTAACTGTCACGCTGGAAATCCTCACAGGCGGCAGGTGTATCTTACTAGGAAACACTGTAGACTGATAAAGAGTTCAAAGTGGGCTTTTAAAGTGACAAAAGCTTCAGAAATAATTAACCCCCAAATTCTGTATCACATGCAGTTTCTTACTTCTATAAATATTGCCTTTTCCAGTTTCATTCCCTATTTTTCGGAGCAGTTTCTTGTCAGAAGGATTCCACCAGTGACACCTTCCATAGTTTAGCAACAGCTAGCGACGCCGAAGAGGATTTTCGCAGTGTGCAGAGCTCCCCAGTCCTCTAGAACCAAACACAAAGCGTTTGAATTGCAGATTGCCTTGAAAGATAAAAGTATGTTTGACATGGTAATTGTGGCGCTGTTTCTAGTTTTAGAAAGAAGTTTAATTGCAGTTCTTCAGCAAGTTAGAACGTGATGGAAACTATTTGTGTTCTGAGCTTGTGTGGTGCACTGCATTTCACAAATACCTATTCAGACAGTCGGAAAGTGTGAATCCTACTCACATGGTGCCCATTTCTTTTTTTCCAAGACAAGTATAAGAAAAGGACAAACTCGCCTCAGTACTGTATCAGTTCTGCTGTCAGTACAGGCGAAGTGTTTACTCACTGCTTATGTTCATCACCAGCACGTGTCATTCTAAAGCTGTTAGCCGCTGTCAGAGGTCACGATGGACCCCATGGAGATTGGGGGATTCTGTAGGAACATGGCTTTGGCTGCTCAGCTCCGCAGTATGTTCTCTCTAGAGAATTCAGACTGTGTTACCACCTCAGGCACATGAAGCTGCTGTCGTAAAGTTGAGAGTGCTGTAAAAATAAATACAACCACAGCCAAACACATCACTGCTGCAGAGGAGCCCGTATTTTTACAGAAACTTGGTAGAGTTAGCATGTAACTGAATAACCAATGTTGTCATAGAAATACATTTTAAAAAAATAAAAGTGATGTTTGAAAGCAAGAGTTTAAGAGGTTTTTCTGTTTCAGACTTGTATTTTTCTTTTCTCTCCCCTGCCTCTTCCACCACAAGTCAGTGACAGTGCAGTATTTCCAAAGCCACACTGGAATAAAATACCGAAATTTCCAGTCTTTGTCCAATTAAAAGATCATTACTCTGTCTGCCAGACTGTTACAGATGCGTTGTGGTGTCAGCCAAATACAGATGTGAGAACGCTCTATGAAGATCTGAGTGAGAGCCCGACACCCCAAGTATCGGTGGCTGCACATCTCTGTGCCACCAACGACATCACTGCATTAACAAACAGAGGTTTTGCAGTCTACTTAAAAAAAACAACCCACATTTTAGTATAAATACTATATTTATTAAATATCTTTACAATTCATTTAAATGTATTTACAGAACTATTCCTGCATAAGTTATACCTCAGACATGAAATTCACATAATTGCCTCTTAGGTAAGCATAGATGATAGTCTCATTTTAACAACAACAAAAAAGCATCCTCATTAGATACAGACTCCGATTTGCTTCGTTATTCAGCTATCTTTGTAAGAAACTACTCCATACAGTCAGCTTCTATACACACAGTCTGGTTTTTCCCCTGGAGAAGGATGTCCATTACCAAGAGACAAAGAGTCCACCACAAAACCCTTCACATCTTTGCCAGACCCTTGCCTCTCCCATCTCCTTTACTCAGTCATACCTGTCTGGTCCCAAAATCTATTTTTTTGTTTTGGGTTTTTTATTTTTGACCATACCTTCTTCATAAAGAAAGTACATTTAGAGTTAAACTGTATGTTGCAGGTCTCCCAAAGATAGCCACAGCAAGGAAGCACAGCTTTTCCATTTCACATCTTAGCCCTCTTTTACCCAAACACCCAGTAACGCTGCCGCAGAAATCCCAACTCCTGCCAGTCCTGTACGTTACGTGGTACCGCAGGTTACTGGTGCATAAAATTCTTCCTTCACATCACTGCTCCCGAACCACCCGCTCCCAATAACAAACACCCTCCGCAGCAGCTGAAAGTCAGCCTGTGCTCCGCTCACGCACGCTTCCATTTCACGGAACACCTTTCTGGTACGTTCCTCTCGTGAATAGTCACAATAATCTAATTCCTAGGAAGTGTTACTGCTTCATGCATCGTTTACAATTATTTGACAGTATGGGCCCTGTCATTTCCTTTTCCAAAAATTTGTGCGCAGACAGCTTAAGTTCATAGGAAGAAAGTAGGTTTGATATGTTTAGAGTGCACATCTTAAAAAAAAAAACAAAACAAAACAAAACAATCAAGCATGTGATAAAAATATCAATTCTTTATAATACAGTATTGCTTTATAAACAGATGGAAAAGCTATAAGCTTTACTGGTCTTTGGTGTGCCTGGTGAGGGATAAATTCATGATTTGTAAATCAAAATCCAAATTTGTTCTTTACTAAAAAAAAATAATAATAATCACCATGTGATATGAGGCAAATGGCTTTGTAGATACTGCTCAGCGAAGAACGCCTTTAACGTCACGCCCGCCCGGCGGCACAGCTCCGCTCTCCGCTCAGGGCTTGCAGACCCTGGCCCTGCAGAGGCAGAGTACAGCCCACGCAACGCCTCACGCGGGGCGAGTGCCTTCGCCGCGCTCATCCATCTGATGCGCATACGCCTCCCAACATATAGTTCTAGAAAATGGGGGGGAAAAATCCCGAGGGCTGGGGGCAAGCGTGCTGAGAGCAAGGGGTCAGAGTGCAACGCAGTCCAGGTCTGCAGGGGCACCATCGTGAGGGAAGTTGACGGGAAAGAAGAATTGATCAACTCTGCTCTAATCAAGAAGTGTGATAGTAAATACTGGAGAATAAAATGTAAAGACACCCAGATTTGAGAGGGGAACCCCCCTCCCAAATGCTAGAAACAAAGCCCTATACTGCAGCGTGAATACATTCCTTCTAACGAGACAGCCAGGTACAGCTTGTTCAATTTTAAAAAACAACAAGGACTGACGATTTGTGCAAAGTTATCCATCACTCACTTCCACGGATCGCAAAACTAATGAATTTTTCTTCATTAATATAATCCTCCCCATACCCTCACCAAAATAGTATTTTGGTCAAGTTAGGGTAGTTAAGGCATTTTGACAAGTCATTACAAGGTGATTTAAAATAGATAGCTAACATTATGCCAATTTAGGAATAGCAGATAAATTACCGAAGAGCTTCCAAATTAATCACTTATTATAAATGAAATGCCTGTTACAAGCATGATGCATTGAAATATAGTAAAATGACATGTACATGGTACATGTTAAATGATCTTAAATAAAAGCTTGACATAGTTACGCAAATATACAGTACAAGTCCACAAAAATTCTTTAAACAAGTTGAGGTAACCTCAAACTTAAACAGTTTTAATACAATAAACCAGGTAGTAAAAATCTCCTTTTGAGAACAGGTAAGATTACTTACTGACCAAGTTTAACTGCACTCACCTAAACAGCAACATTACCCGACTTTTTTATATATAAAAACATGGCTTTAATTTATTTCTACATACTTTTCTACCAGCAAAAAAGTTAATGAAAAACTGACCAAAAATATATATATTCTTTACAGCTATCAGCTTTTTGTATGAACCTCAGGAAAGAAAAAGGAAAGCTTGCTAGAACAGGGGGGGACAAATGTGAGCTACTGTAATTCAAAAAGAAATGTAATATTGCAAAGTGGCTGTTAGACAACTGTAAACATCATTAAGGTTCATTCCAAACCCCCTAAACTTTAGTTACTGAAATGTGTCACTGATTATTTATTAAGAGTTTCCATTTACGTACTTACTGCTGCTGCCACAGCGTAAGAAAGAGGTGCCTGTTGGAGAGTCAGAGATAAGGATCAACTGGACTTCAACTGGTGCAGCCTATTCTGTCCTACACAGGTGAGAATGGCAATTATTAACACAAATTATGTTTTGTTAACAACAGAATTATCTACCCAAAGTGAAGCCACTCAGCGTTGAGGATGATCTGTCCTTTGTGCAGCCTCCCACTGTAGCATTTATGCCGGATCATCCCGCGCTGGCGAGATGGGTTAAGAGGCTGAAAGGACCTCAACTGTGGCCAGCTCGGCTTTTTGAGACTGAATTAAATTTTTTGTTTTCTTTAAAAAAAAAAACTTCTCCACAGCCAAAACATCCAGATACCAGGCCCATTATGGACGAATGATCTGCAGAACTTTTAAGATCACAGTTAAGCACCTGAAATCACAAAACACATTTGCATCCATATAACTTGAACTAAGTATGTTTTCTGAAATTCCGTACTAGAAAAGGCTCCTAGGCTGACACCATGAATGGCAAGAGCAGAATGTTTACAGCAGTTATAAATCTCCTGAAAACTGGAGCTTAGAAACACGAAACCTCAGCTATCACGGTAACAAGACTATGCTTATGAAACTGTGTTCTGTAACATACCCTTTGATGAACAGTGAACGTTCCTAGTAAATAGAGTAATATGCCCTCCTGTAGAGGTGGTATCTATTGAATCGAGTTTGAAAGACGATAAACCAATTCTACTCCTTTGAAAGTCACATTTCAAATGCAGTAACGATGTGGGATTGATCCTCCCCCTTTTAAGGACAATGGCTAAGCTCTGAAAGACATGCTTCAAGCCTTGAGCTTCTTCATTTCTTGCTGGCAGACAAAGACCAGTGTACTATGAGAGTGGTTCTGAACAAGGACTTCGGTTGTGTCTCAAGACAGGCAACGAGCTCGAGAACTGGCTGCTGAGAGCAGCCGCGAAGGAAGAAAGCAATCCTGCCAGCAGGAAACCGTACGGGTGAAGCTAGGAGCTCAGGGATAACGAAAATGTCAGAAGCTGACACTCCGGGCAGATCAGTCTGTGTACTCGGCTACAATAGAAAGAAGGACGGTGATGTCATCTGGTTTTCCCCCTGCAATGTAAGAAAAATAAAACTATTTCATCAAACCACAGCAGGTCCCCTTCTTATCATCTGTGACATCCACCCATGGAAAGCTCTGTAAAAAATAGTTTAAATGTTCAAAAAGTGTTCTGTGTAGACACGAGAACTCTGCTTCCTCCACCTCCTTTATGAAATGCAGCTGAGGGTAGCAATGACATCTAACACCACAAAAAAGCGCTCTCCATTTACACTATAGTGAGATCACAATCTATTAGAAGGAGTACAGAACCCTGAATGATGTTGTTAGTGGAAGAGCAGAAAGCCTGGTTTCTAGCAGACTATTTAATAAACATACAAAAAACCTGACACTGCTTTGTTACAAGCAAGCTGCAATAAAAAAGTCAGTATCTTCTCAGGAATTTCTACTGTAAATCAAACTCCTCTTCAGCATCTTCTCCAGCACTGTATTACTGCATGTCTTTCTAAAAGCTACTTAACATTTTTAGCAAGTCACTTCTCAAACCTCAGCAGCTAGAGCAATATGCTCAAAGCCTCGAGAAATAGCTCAGGGAAGAGGCATTTTGTTATGCAGACAGTAAACCAGTCCTTTGGACCTGGGAGATCTGCAGTTTCATGACTGAATGACTGAGCCTTGTAGCAACGTGGAGCCCAGGCTTTACAACTGCTGTCTCTGGGTCTTGCAGGAAATCCTGCCCTCCTGATACAGAGATAGTGAGAACATCTTTAATAGCAGTTTTATTTATTAAAAGGAAAAAAAAAAGGGAAGAAGAAATAAAAGAAAGGTGTTTGGCAGGACTCTGAACTCTGCCAGGGGTTAGTATCTTCCTAGAGGACAGGAAGTAGAACCAGTGGACAGATCAGGACAGGGCTGCTAATGGTACAAGGGTCAGACACTTCAAACAATCAAAAAAAAAAAAAAATCACCAAAGAGTGGGCAAAATCTCAGCTAAAAAGCATCAATAATAGAAGACCTTAAAAAACTCCCCAAAAACTAGACACACACACCCCCCCTACCACCCACCAAAAACCATGGAGTAAGTCAAGTAGTTTCCCTAAGAGCCTGGAGAACTTGTATCAGGCAGGATTGCTGGGGCAGGAGTGTATATGTTAGGTAAAAAAAAAAAAAAATTTAAAAAACCCAGGGCCCTGCGTTCTCTGCATTCCAGCAGCTTCCCCTCAGGAGGCGTNTCTGCTGTATACTCTCGTAGTTGGAGTTCTAAATTAAGGAGGAAAAAAGTTTATTCTTATAGGAAAGGCTACCAGTAGTTGTTTTGCTGATGTGTGTCAGTGTTACAGACCCCTGGCTACCAGACTCCGCTCTCACTGATCCGGGTACTGGCTACCACCTCCTCTTCCAAACGGAGCCCTCACCGTCTTTTAAGGCTTTAATAATTTGGATTAGAACTGCAAATCTTCACAACTTAAGCCCTCCCTTCCCTACCAGCAGCTACAAGACTCAGTTTTGGAGGATTTGCAGAATTTAGAAATTTAGAAAACTAACATTCAAAATATCCTAACCTGTCTCACCCGCGGGATAGCTATCCTGGCAGTTCACACTGGAAGAACCATCTTTCCCTCACAAAATGGGCTCTGCTGCAGCAATTAAATTTCACCTCGAATGGGAAGTCTCACTTCTCTGACCCTCTTACCCAAACTGACAAGAGCCCACTTGGGAAGAAGGAGCACTTGAAGTTATCCGAGGAAAAATTTATGGAGCACGCAAGCAGACTGCATTTTAAGTGCCTTTTTTTTCTGTTTCAGTAACTCTGCTGCTTTACTCCAAGACTTTTCTTACAGAAGCCAAAATGACAGGACAACCACGGCTCTTTTTGTTTGTTACTATTTTAAAATGCCTTGACATTTCAAGAGCCTTCCCCACACTTTGGGGAATTAGCAGGCATTTACACAATTAACTTTTGGCTGAACCTCACAGGGAATGTCAGTGCCTGTCCCAAACACGCCAAAAGGTGGAGCTCAGCTTTCTTCCACACGGGAATTCCATCTCCAGTGTCCGCCCAGGCTAACCCTGCGTCTGTGCGGCAAAAGGGAGGCGGGAGTACTGCAGTCGGAGGTATGATCTGGCTGTAGCCTAAGGGACAGCCACGCAGGTTAGCGTGACAGCATGCTGATACATCGTCGGTGCTGTCGCTACCTTTGCTAACCAGACTAAAGCCTCTGTGACAGCTTGTGCTTGCTTGTTCCGTTCCACAGCACAGCTACGTGCTTCTCAGTTTCAGAGAGTGACAGCGGGGACTGCAGAGAGGCCTCTCGGACATTTCGTCTGTAAGGACCCGTTCTCTGTCTGATACCACCTCTCTGTTACGTAGCTGCAGGATAAGAGAAGCCAATTTCTTTTTTTAAACCACACTATAATTCTGCATGTTAACCTTATTTGCATTTCATAACATCAAAATAATTTCCTCAGGGAGGTTATACATATTGATACCTCCTAAGTATACTTTCTGTAAGTAAATAGCCTTAAGCTAAATGTTCTCATCCAAATTAAAATATTTTAATGTATTTTTACTATTTAAAAGAACATTTGTGGTCACTAACCTGGAAATGTTGCCATAAATTTTTTTTTTTTACAGAACATTAAAGATTATCAAGCACACACAACCCACAATTCAGACATTCCATACTACTTCACAATTACTATTTTATAAGCCTTTAGAAAAGCTTCAAAAATTATTTTTAAGTATCCAGCTCACCCCTGAGACAATGCTGTATTTTCATGTACACAATCTACAACCTGCGAGTACAGATAACATACAATGTGTGAGCAGCTGGCCAAGGGCAGTGCCTGCTACTGAACATCTCCCCCTTTTCCTTCCTCCTCTCCCTCCCATCACTACTCAGTGACACGGTACCAGCTGCTCCTTGGGAAATTTATCCCCAAGCTGCTGCTTCTGGGTTCAGCCTGGGTGCAGACCCAAGAGACAGCGCTTTGGGGTCAGCATCCCCTCCTACCGCTCACGTGTGGCATCAACTGGAAAGTTTCTGAATGACAGCACTTTGTGGTGGGTCTTTTATATAAAATACAAAAGTGACGTGCATCAGAAGTGATGGTAGTAACTCTGAGGGATAACCAGTGCAAAAGATGTGAGAGATTCAGAATACACACACTTACCTTCAGCTTTTTTAACTCCTGCAGAATCATGTAGTCAGGCATGTTGTCAAACAGTCCGTCTGTTGCAGTCAAAATAATGTCTCCGAGTTGGACATCAAAAGAAGTACTATCAGCAGCATCAGGGCTGGGGAGATGAGAGGTGTGTTAGAGAAAAGGACTCAGCTTTCACTAAGGCACCAAGCAATGCCAAACTACCGCATCAACAGCTTTCTTATTTCACTGCTGTTGTGTGTTTTCTACAAAGAAAGAAATAATCACTGACTGCGGAGCTTTTGCACCAAGACAGCTTGTCAAGAAAGCTCCAACAGAAGAGCCGTGATTGCAAACAGGTAATGTTCCAGCTATTACACAAAGGATTTGCATTTAAAATTCCCAGGTGAACAATCCTGCGCTCTAATCCGCTTCACAAGTGTATCTCCATGGAAACCATTAAGCAGAATGGCAGCTCAGGGCTTCCTTCTCACTCATCTTAAATACGTAAGAGAGCTATACTTGAAAGGACAATTCATAACAGGAACGGCCAAAACACTTAAGGATTCTGAATCACTTTCTAATGCAATGGAATATGAAACACGTCTGGAAATCGCTACCAGGAGACCACAGTCGGTTGGTCTACTTATGTCTAATATATTACACAATACCAAGAGGAGAAAATATCTATTTTGGCCACAAATATTGCTGCAAAATTCAATTCTCAGAAGCAGCATAATGTCAAACCCCTTCATTTTTAAAGATTCCTCAGGGGTCTTTAAAAGGGAGAAGCTGCTGCATCCCATGCCATTTGGCTATGCCAACAAACAGAAAAGCTGCTTTGCTCAACTGATTTGTAGCTTCAGGAAGGTGAATGGAGTTAAGATTGCCTGTCTGTTCCCATATATAGCCAAATTTAACATTTAACTAGGACAACAAATTTAAAAAAGTACTGGAGAAGCATTTAGACAACAGGCATGAGTACTAATTAACGTCAAGAACAGTGCAGAACCTAGCCAGAAAGCTATAATCATGATTCAGAACTGAAGTGTGGGAGCTCATTTATCTTGTGCTTTCCTCATTACGCGATGACTCAGATTACTTCGCTTTCCTGACTTCCACTGGACATTATCAATTCTTCTGGTGTTTTTTGGTTTTTGTCTTTCCATGGATGACACAGAATCTCTGAAAAATTAAGATTTTTTTATAGCTCTGGAATTTCAAACAATCATTTAATTTTAGTTTAATAAAGGGGTCAGATTGTTTAAGGTTCTAATTTCGGCGTTGTACCCTAGCTTCCCCTCTGCAGTCTTATGACAAAGTAACTAAACCACATGCGAGAATGGTCAGGAGTTTCAACCACTTAATCAACATTTTCAAGAAGAGCTATTTTAGCATTAAAAGTCATAACCCTTACAAGGCTTTAAATATCAAGGCTGATGCAGTATCAGAATGTTAAGATGCCTGTTGCATTCCCTGTACACTGTGGTCACTCTTTGAAGATCCCTTTGTCATCCTCCTGTACTCAGAAGGTTATCACATTAATGAGCATATAACTATTGATTTGAAAGTTGTATTTTAATACATATTTGAAAGCTGATTTTTTTAAATGTATTTTATTTTACTGGTGAGACTTCACAAAGTCAGAGGACGAACCAGCCTGACATTCTTAGGGAAAAACACAAGTACAAGTCTGCCTTTGAAAGAACTCATTTCTGTGAACAGATTGTCCTTTCCTAATACTCTCATTTCCCAGCTTGATGTTCCGCCAAACAGTTTTTTTGCTCGTTTTGGTCAAATACAATATGCTGCGGGAAACACAGCTATTTGGAAACACAAGTTACAGTCACATGTCCCTCTGCTCTATTCTTCAAGTACTTGCTACCTCACTGCCAAGATATCTAAATTAGCGTACTCCAAACCAGTCTCAAGAGAGTACAGATGGACTGGGAACGAAAGCCACTGATAAGACAAGCCACTTATGCAGGATGACCGGCACATACACCAAGCTGCTGTCTTATTGCAGCAGCTTTATTGAGTAATGTCTTTCCATGGATCAGATCGTGCCTAGTGCAAACCAGAAACTACGGGAATATGCCACCATGAATGAATAATCATTAGCCCAATAAACTCAGACTGTGCAACAGCATACCAAATTTTTTTTAAGTACAAGGTGGGAAATGTTGACATTACCTAAAAGCGAGGGCAGGCATGAGACCTTTTGGCTGGATACATGCTTAAACCCCACGCGCCACGCTGTACTGTACAAAGAGCACCGTAGCAGCGAAACTGCAGGCTTTTGGGAGCTGATCACACACAGATTAAAAATTTAAGATCCTCTCCCATCTTACCTGTCACTTAAGACAACTCCTTCTGCTTCTGGTGGAGCTATTGACAGTTGGAACGGAGTGTTGAAGTAATGCTGTTGCTCATCAGACCGATGTACTACTTCTCCTCCTCTGACTACCAAAAATCCAGAATCTCCCAAGTTGGCTGTATGTAAACGATGACTTGTTCTGTCCAGAACTACTATACAAGCTGTACTGCTTCCTGGAAACAGAACATGGTAACTAGAGTTAGCCTTACAGAAATTGCCTGCTCTTTCACCCATCTGATTCATAGTCCAACTATTAAAATATTTTTCAAAGCTTACAAATCAGGAGAAATAGAAATAGTTATGCCAAAATTAATATACGTTAAAAATAGAAAAATGGTAGACATCTTTGCAACACAAACTATGATTTTTGTATAGAACTTACTTTTCCTGCTTTGATTTTGGTAAACACATTATGCTGACAAATACCTGTTTTGTTCCACTTTATTTACAGTTTTCCATCCCAACATATGTCAGCACATTCTGCTATAGGACTGGATTTACAGAAGTCACATAAAATACCGAAATTCCAAAATCATTGAGATAATAGAATTCTAGTAGCATCCATACAATACTAGGTGCTCTCCACACAGTTTCACTCATCAGCTGTAAACAAACCACACCAAGTAAGTACTTCATTGCAAGCAGTTCTCAGGTATTGTCCCATTAAAACGCTTTTCTTCATAGTACGGCTCTGTAGAGCTATCTTTACATTTAAAAAAAAATAATCCCGTCACATCTTCAGGATATTAACTTCACAAGTTTAAAGAAAGTGTGATTCAGAGATAAATACTGTTCCAGATTAAAGACAGACAGAACAGGAAGATACGTGCTCAGAACTATCCCAGACATGCCTGAAGGCACTGAGGAAATCTCAATTCATTCACTGGGAGAGCCACCAACTGTGCTTGGTTACAAGCCACAGAAATAACTATTGCAAAGACACCCATCCACAGACTAAGTCCTTCACAGCAAACAGCAATTACTTAATTTCTGCTAACAGGGCGCACAGCCACCAAAAGAACTTTAATTCCTGAAGAGGGTGAAATACAGCTAAAGCATTTCTTCTCGACTTCTGCCTCTAACGTAAGTCCCCGCATCATCAGCTGGTGAATAATCTTCATTTTCTATCCTAACATTCTTCCAGCAGAAGTTTCCAAACACAGCTACATGTTGGAACGACCACAAGCTTGCAATGAGCTAAGCTTACAATCAGGCTTGCTAGCTCACAAGTCCAGCTGGCTCTAGGCATCACCTATGCCAGATGTTTCCCTTTTTTAATTCAGGGAGTTCCCTGCAACACACTTGCACTTTATTTGTTCTCTAGTGAAGGTACAGGACCTTCTCCATTCTTACTGAATGGTAAGCCAAAGCACTGTCTTAGGAAAAATTGATTTTATATGTGACAGCATCCAAGGCTGTTCTGCAATACAAGAACAGTGTTTAAATAAATGGCACAGTTTCCTCTCACTTCAGTTTTATTTTTAAATATTTGCCAGATTCAATTCTGACGAACTAAGTATCAAGACTTAAAGCACAACAGCAAGGAAAAGTTACTGCCAAATGAATCACCTTAATGAAGTCCTGTCCCTTCATTTAAAATAAACTCTAAATGCTCATTGCCCTGACAAGGCCAGGGTTTTGTTTCTTCTTCTAAAAATACTGTTCTTGGTTAAAGGAGAAACACTAAGGATCATTAGTTTCAAATTCTAACTCTATTAGCAGAGTGTAACTAGGAGGCCATGTGTGGAATGCAGATCTTGTGACTCAGCATATGCTGCTTTTCCGAATTCGAAAGGTCAAGCCAAGCAGGGCTGCCTCAAAGCCGTTGTGAGAGCTCTCACCAGTGGCCCAGTTTGTGGATCACTTACAGCTACATCTGCTTTGCACAAATAAGCACTATTAAACACACAAAATCCTAATGTAATTACCGACCACTGCTATTTTAGGGATACTTAAGGTCACTTCTGAGGTTTGAACCTATTCTTTAGGTATATAATGCCAGAACATCTGTTCCAAAGCTCAGCAGGCAAGTTAAATATAGCTTACACAGCGCTCTCCTGGCACACAAGTTTAAGGTCAGGTGAGAAGCATGCGTATCACGCAGGGTAACACTTTCTTGGTGCAGAAGAGGTCATATGCCCTTTAGAGAAGTATTCTGTTCTCAAGGTTGTCAGCGGAGGCCAAATGTTGCCTCTCAATCTGCTCACCACTCCCAGGGCAGCTGGATGCCCTGCCTAAAATCAAGTTTGACACAGAATATGCTAAGCATCTACTTTACTTTCAAAAAATATGTACTGAATCCTCCACAAAGAATTATAAAAATAATATATGATACCAGCGATTGTATGATATAAACTACTTAGGTCAAACAATTAGGTCTAAAGTTCATTGGACATAAAAGGCAACAGGAGCAGTACACCAAGGAGGGAGCAGAACCGCATCCAATTCTTGTGAGAAAATATTTTTGCTTGCATAGCTTAAGCAAAAAGGCACAACCAACCATTAAGAGTTTTCAACGGAGAACAGTTATTTACGCATGCATAACAGAGAGGGCACGAAGTGTACATGCCACAGCATAATTCTACTGCTGACCTCGTTTTACAAACTCTCTGCAAAAGCTCTGGTGAACTACCACCCTCCACACACAAGGGCAGTCTGCCTTTTGTGTTTTTTAATACACACACACAAACATCCCCTGCATCACCAAATGCATCAAGATAGCTTTTAAACATATAAGAGAAAATAAGGAAGCTACCAAGGCAGCTACATTTCTAATTTTTTTGGATATTTAAGAGATGGCACCTGTCTGCAAATTTGTTGTAGAAGGTGACAACAGATTTAAGCAATCTTGACCAAGTATACGTCCAGATAACATACAACATAGATCCAATTTATACATTTTTTGCTCTCTTACCAAGCAAAGGTACTTTGTTCTGCAACAGCTCACAATAGCCTGCGGTGAGAATCCCAACAGGATTACTTGGTACAAACCGTCCTTCTTTTACTAAACGTTCACATGTTCGCATTAGAGTCCCTGAGAACTGAGAAGGGTCAACCCCATAGTCTCTCCAGCCACCTACACCATCTGCTACACCTAGAAGAAAACAGAAAATTAGTTATATTAACAGAAATGGTTTCCAAAAGAAGGTTTTTAAGTTTTGACATCTCGTATGATATTTAGTAACTAAAAAGTAGGACATAGGACCTGCTTGAAAAATATTTTTGATTAAGAAAAAAACATTTCTGAGCATTTTTTAAGATAACTTCTGACATCAGCTCCTAGGCAAATCTCTAAGTATCATCTGAATTGCTGAAGAGAAGGTAAAAGTCCAATGCTGAGAACTCTGTGAGGAGGCCGACTTCACCAGAGAACTGATGGAGGACCTGGGGGGAAGCAGGAGTGTGCATTCACATTAACCCTTGATTAGCCCATTGAAAAGGAAGAAGAGTTCCTATTAGTTTTAATGTGAAGGTTGTTAAGATTTTAAAAAGGATAGATATGATAAACTCTTCCTCACTATTCAGCGGCCCAAAGTTTCTTCTCAATCTACTCGCTCATATGAAGAATAATGCTTTCTATTTGGTAGTACCAATTTCTGTAGAAAATAAACTTACATTTTAGAAGTGTTCAAAAAACTACATACCTAACACAATGCTGGGACCTACCCCTGCAAGGATCGTTTGTTGCTTACAGCTTTAGCCAAGCAAGAGAACGAAAACTTTGATCCAATCAGTTTTCATTCAGTTATTTAAAACAACCTAGACATCAGAAAATTAGACCAGGAAGCTTCTGAGCAACTGCAGAGGCAAACAGCAGAGATGCACACAGAAAAGAGGGGTGGTCAAAGGGGGAAGAGATAAGTAACTGGTATGATAGTCTGCCGCCCATTTGGCTAGAGTATTTTGAATTTCCTGAACTGGCTTTAGCAATACAAGTAAAACGCTGTCCCAAGGTATTATCCATGAGAAAAGTATTTCTACTTGGAAATTTTTCCAAAAATCTTTTTGATCCTCACCATGTAAGGGACTAACCATTTCAAGCACAGTTTTCTGTAACACAAGGAACATGATAAAAGCATGAAGAGCCAATTTCAGAGCTCAGATTGTGCTGAAGAACAACAGCCTCCTCAGGGGAAAAAAAAAATTCTGCAATTAGCACAGGCATGAAAATTCAACTAAGAAGGTAAAACCAAGTTTGCCTCATCTACAAATGCCCTTCACATGGGACACCATCTGAAACTGAGACGGAAGGTTTAGAGCCGACCTTGGCACGAACTATAATCTGACAGGAGGTTATAGCCAGATTCTGAACAGCCTATCAACATTAATCAGATTTCTCCCAAAAATAGTGCACAACCTTTTAGACACCTGCTTTGTCTGTTTGCTTTCTTAGAAGAACGTTATAGGAAGGCAGATCCCTGTATTCACCTCTTCAGAGCAGAGCCTGGGGAGAAGCTCAGGCAAGAGAGACCCTGGCATTCTCGGAAATGCCTTCTCTGGGTTCTTCCAGAAGAAGCTAATCCTCTCTTTACTGGTCCCACACCTTCAGGTTAATACTGGATTAACCCTTTGCTTTCTGCTGCCACACATGCAAGTCTAGAGTAAGAGATTGTTAAGAAAAAGTTCTAGATCTAGAACTTGAAACAGAAACTAAGCTTCAGTTTGGATGATGATGCTTGCTTTACATTAAGTTACCAGATGAACGTCTTTTTTCCCTTTAAGATGAACACGATCCAGATGTACTCCTGCTAGCTGAATACAGCACTGCTTCACTGGCAACCGGGTTAATGCAAAGCCAAAGATGCTGTTCCTCAAGTACTGTCCAAAGCTTTTGGTTCCTAGGGTGGTTACAAAACAAGCTCATCAGAAGTTAGAGAGCTCCCTCAAGCAATCAGTAAACTGTTTTTGCATTAGTCTTCTTGGGAAATACTTAAATAGAAATACTCCAGAGTTAGCATAAAGTACAAGAAAGCCATCATAGCAAGCACCTGAGAAGGTTAATTATCAAAACCTATTTCAACTTTTAAAGCAAAAGTAAGAGTATGCCACCTGATTTTCTTTGCTCACTTTTTATTCCAGGAAGGAAATCTTAATCCGTAATCACAGCAGCACAACTTCATACTCTACCTTGAGCCATGAAATGGCTTTGTCTGTCTGCCTTCCTGCCTGCTTTGTGCAAGCTATAAACAGCTCAAAGTACATTCTGCCAGTGCCTTCCAAAACAATCATCCCCTAGACAGTCCACGAGTAGCTCCTCTGACTTAGCTTTGTACCATGCTTAAGAGAACTGATTGTCTGCTTAAGAATCAAAGAGACAGTTGTACCTTCCTTCTCCATCACTGGCACCAAAGAAACGGGACCACCGCATTCATGAGCGGGGTCTGGAGCATGCTTTCACTGTAACACCTCCATGACACCCCATCAGCTCACTAACTCATGTACCACCACTGGCATCTAGTTCTTGTCCTTGCTCAAAATCTACAACATGGGGGTTTTTGTAAAGGTTTGTTTCCCCCCACCCTCCCTTTTATTTTCTTTTTTTTTTTTTAAACTGTATCTCTTAAAGATGATGGGTCACTTAATTTAATTTAAGCCAAATGACCTTGTTGGCTCCCAAAGCATGGGTCACGAGCACAGCCAGAGCAGTCCTCCGGCTTCCTTCTGCTCCGGCACAGAGCCAGGAATTGCTGCTGCCATCAAGATCAATGGCATTACACAGGCAAAGCACGTTCAAGAAGCCCTACACCACACAGGGCCACCTAGAAAACATCCACCTTTATTGTTTCTGCCTTAAAATAAGATTTTTACATTCCCTGAGATCTTTAGACATCCTGTCCTACCTTCAGCATGGTTTTAAAGTAAAAACAGTATCTTCACATCCTACATTCCCAACATAAACTAAACAGTCTGATGGGAAAGGAATATGTGATCTTAAAATAGATTGAATAAACTGCTACTGAAATAAAACAAAATGTAAATTAGAATAAAGTTTAAGAAAACTTTGTGATCTTTGATGTACAGCAAACAAGGAACAAAACTATCTGTGAGATATTTCAAACTCCAGCAGTAGCAAGAACCAAAAACAACTCATAAAAATGGACTAATTTTTATGTAATAGCTTGTTTTCCCTCTGCCATCAAAGGAAAATTCAAAGGTACTGCTAGTGGCAGTATCACTGCCAAGGAATAATGCCAAACTCTATTCATTTATATTGTCTTTGTTTTCACCTAAGACAAAAGAAACCCTGTATATATTCAAAATACTACTGCTTTAACAAGTGAAAAAGATTACTCAGGTTCTCATTTTCTTACATTTCACTACAAATCATTGAATTTCAAGTTTCAGTATCCACCATTTAATTTAAAACAATCATATTGCAAAATAGGAATCACAGGACATTTAAGAAAAACTGCATGGCTGAGAAGAATTGCTGGAATCTAACAGTACACAATCCTTAATTTTTTCTAAGCTATTCAGTAAATCAGAAAATTTTATAGAAAGATTTCTTTGGATATTCCCTGGTCAAGCCTGTGCAGAAATTACACAAATGTCCACGTGATACAGTGAAACGCCTGTGGCCAGATGAACCACCACTGTAAATAAAGCAAATGAAAATTTCACAATAAATTACTTCAAGAGAATAAATGCTTCTCAAGTATTTAACTATATTATAGAGACCTTTATGAATCGTTGAGAGTTAACACTCCACCACATCGCCTTCTGCTGGAAAATACGCAAGTACTACTGCCAGATTAAATACTCGCTGCATGTGTCAGTCCAAAAAAAAATTACTCTAACTTCTTAAAGATTCAGTGTATCAAGATGTCTCACAGAGAGAGAGTTATAATGAAGTTGTAAGACAAAGCACAAGTGACTGATGCTGCAGCCCTGAAACCGTGCAAGTGAAGATACTGGCACTGAAGCTTGTTAAAATTTACTTCAAAATGCTAAAAGCACCTGTGATAAATACCAGTTGGAGTGCAGACGAGAAGTCATTTTGACTGCCAACACATAAGGTTAACTACAGAAGCCCAGGGAGCAGCCTGCCAGTGCTGAGAGTAGTAACGTGTGCCTGTCACCGCACATTTTTATAGGTCAGACCCAGATGTTCTATACAGTTCAAAGCAAATAAAAACTAAACAGGCTTAAAGGTCAGAAGAAAGCCACTAAACCATGCCCTGTTTAATATAAATAGTGTTGTGAGTGGAAGTTCTGGCTAGCTGTCAAAGTAACCTGCCTGTGGTCAGAGTCCAAAAGTATCACACTGTCCAAAAAACATCTTGAAAGATGGATACTTTCAAACATTGCATCAGCTAAGAATAATAATCACACACACAAGCACCAGGGAGGCACAAGTGTGCCAGCAGGAACTGCTTTTGCGTGCAACCACAACTTTGTCAGAGACTCCACACATCCTACTGAACTTTAAATTTCTCGAGATTCTTAGAAACACGGATAAAAGAACATCAAAAGGATGCATTTGTGACTGAATTTATTTTGCATCAAATGCAGAAGAAAGGCTAAAATGGTAACAAAGTGCAACCTGCTGCACTACACAGGTTTGAAATACAGCACCTAATATTTGTCAGCATATCAGAATTGAGATAAACTGATAAGATATCTTGGTTTAGCAGCGATGGGATAAATCATACACCTAGATAGGTTCTCTGTACAAAGCAAGGCACTCGCTCAAAGCCAGCGCTAGCTCTCCTAGCAGTCTCACTGGCGGTGTGTATGGGATCACAATGTTACACCCAATTGGTATCTACTCCTCCCCTTCCCCCCTTTTGACAAAGAAATAACCTGGTTAAATACAAATCCCTAAGGGCAGATTGGGTGCGACTGATAACCAGTTACAAAGGGGAAGGTTACTTATTCACACTGTGCATTTTAAAGGTTACAGCAGACCTTGAACTGCCCTTGTGTTAAATAGAAAGGTACTGGAAGAATAACTGGCCAAGTGATAATGAGGAACAAACAGCAAGAGGCAAAGTGAGACATGATGTGGAAGAACAGATTGAAGGAGAAACAAGGAACTGAAAACATTAAATTGTGCATCTACTTCCAGGAAAAAGCACTAGTTCCTTACATCTTTTTTTTTTTTCTGATACAGTATATTATTGTTCCCAAAACACGTTTTTACCAGGTTGTTCTCTTACATATTTTATTTAAGCCTGAGAAATCGCTCAGCGGATTTTGGGAGCTACAGGAGAACACTAAACTACTCTTTATCTCTGAAAGTCGTGTAAAAACTTCCCTGTGTAGTTATAACTACCTAATCTCTCAAGGTGTTGAGCAATCCTGGAAATTATTTTCATAGCTGAACTGCTACCGGCGGTTGGCACTAAGGTGATGAAAAGGGATAGGTACTGCAGACAGACAGCAGCCACGCTGTACTGAAATCACCGACAGCCTGACCAGTCTCAGGCTCACAATATTAATAACGTAGATGAACCAAAGTAAACAGCAGCAGATTTTTTGCAACATTTCCTGAGACACAGGTATGATTAACACCTCACCTACTGTACTGTGTTCAGCTTTGCTTATTTCCTTCTCTGATTTCTGATAGAACTGCTTTTCCTTCCAGCTGAGATCTGCATAGGAATGGAAAATTGTCTGCTCTCAACAAGTACCAACAGCACTTACAGTTAAGTGATCAATTGCAAATTCTGATCAGAATGCCTTGCGTGCAACACCCTTCCAGAAACTGCAGCAAAGATGAATAACCAGATTTCAGTTTCATTCTCAGAAAAAGCGCTACCACATTTCTAAGAGGTTACATTCAATGCCACTTAAGAACAGCTCTGCTGACATTTGGATTAGCTGCACTGACAAGAATGCCAGTGCATATGATTGTTAATGGGGATGTTTCTCAATAATCCGTAGTTTCTAGTTTCTCTACAAATGACAGTACTTCTGCTCCCATGTTAAAAAGAAAATTTAACTCGTTCTCTTACAGACTAAGATACATATACCATTTCTTTCAAAACACAGATTACTCCCTTTGAAATGTCCTGAATTCTCCCAGCAGAACAGGTGAAATGCTCTTTGAAGCAAGGAGACTACTTGCCTCCTTTAGTGTGATAAGTTGTGATAAGGCAGCAATCTCTTTAATACATATGATACCAAATAAACCACTTAACACAGTCTTAGATGACCTTCAGGCATCAAAGTAAGACTCCCTTCCTCCTCTATAGCTGCCAGAACAACCTTGACATTTCATCTACCAATCCGTTTACAGGATTTGGAGTTTACTTTTCTTGATGAGAGTGAGACTAACAATATTCCAGGGGCTTTAAGTTTTACACACCTCCTCTGCAGGCTGCTAAAAACCCTTAATTTTCAAATAAAGTGCAATTCCTTTCAGTTTAGAGCAGCTGCCCTACAATACCCTTCTCTTCCTAAAAAAAATAAAAATAAAAATAAAAATCAAGATTTGCAGCAGATGGAACAGTTACCAAATTTTAACTTTGTAGTGGACAAACAGTACCCTGCTGCCAGACAGTTTTTTTCCTACTACTGGGGGGGACAGAAATAGTTTGGAAGACTAGTCAAGTCACACTGGCTACACCCAAACTTCTACCCAGCACAGACATTGTATAAGCGATGCTGTCACGGGATGCACATTGGTTGCAGTCGTGTTTCAATAATGAGTCACACAACAGCTTGGAAAATCCATAAAAAAATAGCAAAGACACCAGGAGCCTGATAAGGCAGGAATAAGCAAGAAAAAACAGATCCCAACAATAGAAAAAAAAAATCACCAGCATGAGACATCTCAAACTTAACAAAACTAAACATTGAAGCTTGTTTGTAAAGTAAGTGAAATGTTTATATAAAGTGCTTAAGTTAATTTTTAAAATTTGTGTTTTGCTCCTTATGCACTAAAAATTCTACACACACACTAATTAAGAAAAAACAGAGGGACCAGTTCCTGAAGACTTTCATTTTTCTGCTTTGAAAAACAGTATTTCTGTCCTCCAAAAGCACCTAATGTCTACCAAGCCTCAAGAAGATATTTGAGCATTCTGAAGATCTGGACAACCCAGACACTGACAGTGAGCATACAGGAAGGTACAGTATGGCACAAGCAGCAGCAAAAAGGAAACATGGGCCTGAATCATAAAGCTCTAGAGATTAACATTAGCAGTAAAGCCATTTCCTTTTCTCAGAGCGATCCCAAAGGAAACACTCTGGTTTTGAGTTTGTTTCTCTCTGTGCTCAGGATGGGAAGAAAACATGGAAATTTAACAGGTATGTACCACACACAAGTAAAAATAAGAGACAAAACTTCCAAGGATTCAGGTACACCAGTAACAAGCCTCATCAAGCCTTTAACAACTATGGGAGTGTTGGAAAGAATATCATCAAAAGCTTTCTGTGATCTTACTATGAAAGGGTAAAGCACAGACTAGAAGACACTTAAATTTTCAGCCTTAAGACTACACAGTATACATATAACAAAAGCAGTGTTTAGAGTTTCTCTGTCTACTATAAACACACTGCTAGTCAACTTTTGTTTGACCTAAGAAAATGAATCCCCAAGCACTCATGCCAAGTGGCTGGGAGTAGCTCTTTCACTATTACACCACACCCATATCCATCCCACACAGGCATGCTTCCCGTATATTGGCTCTAGAAAAGACTGGCACAAAAGAATTTTAAATTAATTATCTGGCATGGCTTTGTCACTGATGTCTACAATGGCAGACTAAGTGATACATTTGAAATTTACTGTTCTCTAAAAGCACTCTTACTGTGTCTAGTGATCACTTTGGCTAAAACCACATGACCCTCTTCATTAAAATAACGCTGAAAAATGTAGCTTGAAAAGCAACACTTCAGCTCAGCCAGTTTTGTGCAAAGCTAGACAGGTATTGAGTCAGTAAAAAATTTATGAGGCTCTTTGTGATGAGATTTGTGATGAGAGTAAGAGGAATTGTGGACAAGAAAACAGTGAAACTCTTTTTGCAGTAGTGCTGAAGAGCCGGTTGAGAAAGGGAGAGCAAAGAGGTGATCGTAGTAGCAGAACCAAGCAGAAAACTATCAAGTCTGTAAACTTAGGAACTTAGGATGAAGAAAAAGCATCAAGTTAGACTGGATCAAAACCCATCCTGAGTGTTACTGTTCACAGATCGTACAGTCATCTCAGTTTACTGGTATGGACATTAGAAAAGCAATAAAGAACTAACCTGAAAATAGCTTTACAAGTTAAAAGAAAAACCAAACCAGCTTTTCTATTCAAATCATTTTCCTCTTGGTACTTAAGACAATCTGGTCTGAAGCCTCCTTTGCTGTTTGATCCTTAAGTGGAGATACAATTCTGTTTGTTTGCAAGTTGCCATGAAAATTAATGCAAATACCAACTTAGAAATGCAATTCTCTGTCGATTCCAGCAGGAAGACAAGACAAGCTGTAGATCCACATATGGTGATTACCAAATATGGCCAAAAAACCCTAAACGTTATCAAATGGGTCTGCATCTACCCGCTTCCCCATACAAAGAATCCATATACAAGTAAAGGAGATTCTGATTTTCTCTTACGGGCAAATACTGATTGCTCAGTTATTTATCAGCGCTGGCCTAGTATGAACTTTAAAGGCAGCCAGCAGCGGTCACATGTTAAAGTAAGGTTGTCCAACAGCTAATTCTAATAGAAAAAAGTTTCTCTGGAACAGGCACAACAGAAAAGATGCAGAGCATCTAAAATGCATTGACCAGTTTTCAACATCTCCTTGAAAGCTGCAGCATCACCCTTAGAGTAACAGCTCCCTTGAGAATAATCAGCAATACTGTTACCTAGCACCAAGACAGAGCTTCCCAAAAAAATGTCTCAGCTACATTAAACAGCAACCAACTTACAATGACAGCAAATTGTGAAGCACCACCAAGAACTGTCGCATCAAGAAATACTGCAGTACAATTCCACCAGCTTTAAATTAAAAAAAAAAAAAAAAAAANAAAGCAACAGGGGCAGGAAGCTTTTGGTTTTTTTTAATGTCAAAGTTTTGGTGAAAATTTACTTCTGTCAGTTGCTTAAAAACTAACTTTTGCAGAGTGTCAGTTAGCTAAATTCAACCTTGACTACACAGGATAAAGGTCAAGCGCTGTCAAAAGCAATGCAACTCATAAACTGAAGATTCCACTGATTATCTGTAATTATTCACTGCTTCTAAAATTTGAACCCTTAATATTCATTTTCCATGTGAATCCAAACCAGAGAGTACAATCGGGATAGAACAAATACTGAAACTGAAGTTTGACATTTGAGACCAGCCTCAATGTCACTTTGCCTTTCACTTGACAAGGACACAGCACGCGTTAAAATCAGGAAGTGTCTGTTTCAATGATCCTTTGGGTAGAAATGCAATACATGTATATGGGGCTTAATTAGGTTTTAAAGTGAAATGCGCTATAAGTTGTTTCTCTGGCCGTCAGAGCCACTGGGCCTTACAGGCACCTACAGGTGAAACACCAAGGCTGGGCCCCGACGCCCGGCACCCACCCAGCCCAAAGCCAGGCTCCGTGAAGCAGGCGCTGTGCTGCAACAAAGAGCACCAGACCTTTCTTCTGAAACTGAAAAAAAGACAATTCACCCTGCCTTTTACAGGAGGAACCGGCTCCTTTGTCCGCGACGGAACAACTGAGCCGCTTCGCCATGTGCGGCTCGAGGCGGGGGGGTCACGACACCGAAGCCAAAGTCACCTCAGCACCCGCGGGCAGGGCCCCGCCAGCACTTACCCAGCACATCTGCCGACCGGTGCCGGGCCACGAAGCAGGCGTCATCCCCGTAGCACATGCCTTTCTTGAGGATACCCTTACGGAAATCTTTGCCAAAGCCACAGCTGGCTGTCACCAAGCTGTAGTCACGGGAGTCCGTCTGCGACAGGCCGCCCAGGACTGCCCGCGCCACCAGCCTGCCATAGGAGAGCACCGAGAACATGGCGTGGGGCGCCCAGCAGCCGACAGCCAGGAACGCGGGGAGCCACCGGCGCAGCCGCCTCCTGACCTGCGACCGCCCGCCGCAGGGAGCCAGCCTTCCCCTGCCCGCCGGCCGGCTCGCCTCAGCCCCCGCCGGCCCGCGCTGCCCCTCCTCGGCCCGGCCCCTCGCCCTCCCCCTCTCCGGGCCGGTTCCCGCTCCCGCCCTCGCCGCTCGCGCTGCCCCTCACGCCCCGGCCCCTCACGGCCGGGCTGCCGGCAGCGCCCCCGCCTTCCGCGCCGCCACCGCTTCTATCTCCCCCCCCCGAGGGGGGCTCTAGCCTTCTCCCCGGCCGGCCGGCGCTGCCCCACGAAGGCCTCCGGCCGCCCTCCCGCCGCGCCGTGGGGTGTCCCGGTCAGAGCCGGCGGTGCCCGCTGCGCCGCCCCCGCACCCCGCCGGCCGCAGCCGCCATCTTCACCGCGCGTGCTGAGGCCCCGGCGCTCGAGCAAGCGAGCGAGCAGCGAGGTCAGCCCCGCCCCGCCCCAACGCGCTTGCGCGGCAGCCGGCAGCCACCTCCCATTGGCTCCCCGCCGCATCTCATTTGCATGTTGCGGGACAATAACACCGGGAGGCTCCCAGCAGCCCCCGCGGCGCCGGCTGCGGCACGGCCGGGACGAGCGCGGCCTCCTCCCGAGCCCCGAAAAGGGGGTGTCGGTGCGGGCCGGGGACACAGCTCCCCGGCTTTTTGCGATTTTGCCTGTTATTACTCTAATTATTCAATAGTGGGGTGAGCAAGGCTGTGCCTAACCCAGATCCTCATCCTCCACACCCATATCGGGCCACGTGTCTCGCGTGCTCCAAATAACTCCAAGGGACTCGGTGGCCGCTTGTGCTCCGTGGCTGGTGAGGACGGTTATGTGTCATACCTCACAAAAATGTGTTTTTAAAGGACAACTCCTTGTGTTTCCCCTGGCGGGGTGCAGTTAAGGCTAGAGCCAGCTCACCACGGCGTGCGATGTTTGTGTGGTTCCTGTGGAAATGCAGGAAAGTGGGGAGCATTAACCCCTTTTGGGTGAGGGACACGAGATGCCAAACTAAACTCTCACAAGAAGGCCACGGGATGCAGTCACCGCACAAAAAAACTAAAATTACTGTAGGTGAAGGTGAGCACGTGATACAAACAAAGGCTTTCAGGTGTGCTGGACAACTTCAAAGACATCAAAAAACCTCAAGGCACCAACACGTTGAAGACCCACCGCATTCAAAAAGACCCGATTCCTTATCTCCCGCAGCTTGGTATCCCGCGCTGCTTGTGGGCGTGCGGAACGGCTCGGCCCTTCGGAAGCTCCTAGCAGGCAGCTCCGCACAACGTGAGCAAATTCGTTCAATGCCGCCGCACACACACGCGTGAAGAGGCTGCTGCTGCGTTACATAACCCGAGATATGTGCATACCGAAACAATAGGCGGGTGTAAATAAAGCAGAGGTAGGTGTGAAACCTGAACCCCAAGCTGGCTCCAGTGAAAGGAGAAGCCGTGCGGCACACTCCCCGGACACAACCCACGGGGATTATTGAAGCACCGTCGTAATAGCGTTAAAAGACGCAAGGCATTTCACTTGCTGTGTATCTTGACGGAGACAATATTCCTCCTCTTTAAGTTGCTAAAGCCTTAAGCAATGCATTAAAATATTCCACCTAAAGCTGAAATTGTATCCAAGCTTGTTAAAAAATTAATCTCCCCGTTAGAATGGGTGTGCAGGGAACACAAAGAGCAGCCCAAGCCCAGCCTTGGTGAATTAGGAAACTGCCACAGAGCCGAATTCGCCAACGTGCCCGAGATAAGGGTGTGCTGCTGCCACGGCCCATCAGGGTGTGTGAGATGACAAACAGCACTTGCAAGGTAGCTCTCCTCAGCAGCAAGTGTTGCAGCCTCACCCCCTCCTGCATCTCTAGCAGGAAAGGGAAGCACATATTTTCAGAGTTCACAACACAGGGTCACTCTTTCCCTCCCCTCATTCTCAGTTCTTTTTTTCCAGGTCGCTTTGGGGGCAAGTCTCACCTGGCCTAACCCCTTTAACGCAGCAGATTTCAATCCTGCCTACAGTGCCAGGGTGCCCCGAGGCAGCTCTGGTTAGCACAAGGTGATCTGTCACCCTGGCTGGGCGTGCATTGCTTCCCAACCTGTGATCCCCACCGCACTTCCCACTGAACCCAAATTCTCCGTGTCTCATCACAGCGCATTTCCCAGAGCCAGACAGGACACTCTCCATACCGCTGTGCCAATCAGCTGTGGCTCACAGATTGAGAAATTCGGTCTGAGCGCAAGGCTGTCAAACACACTTGGCAGAGCACGACTCCGTGTTTCGGGAAGGGCTCCCATGCCAAGGCGCACCCTGAGCAGTTCATACTCCCTCCATCCCTGCTCACCCACCCAGGTCCGCCCAGCCAGCCAGGAAGACAACATCATTTACATGATAATTAGTAACCTTTGCTGAACTCTTTCACTCCTGCACAATGACGTTGTACCCAGATGAAAAATTTCAGAGGATCACCGGGCTCCTGTGAGACAAAGAACAACCATTTTTAACGAAATAGGGCTGAACTGGCTTTCCCCACTGTTCAGTATCATCCGGATAGATCTCCCCGTAATTCCCTCCTGGTACATGCCCTGCTGCCTCCCTCAATATTATTCTTGTACCCTGAGGGTCAATATCCTGCCAAGTGATACTTGTTTAAAATTCTCAAACACACAAATTTGGCACAAGAACTGGGGCAAAGGGCATTCCCCTGGTTACTGCTGCTGGGTGGAATCTTCCCACCTCAAAGTCCAAGATCCGTTTACATCAGTTCATTTAAGCTGCAAAACAAAATGAACTCTTCCTGCTCGGCTTGCTTAGACAGACTAATAAAGGCAACGGGGAGCGCTGAGCAGAAGTGCTGTACGATGTACTCAGCTGTTGAAGGCACACGCAGTTTTGCAGCTCGTATTAAGACTGATTCACTTGTAGCTGACGTCAATCCTCCCTCCCTGCTCTCTTAGCCTTGGGATTGGAGTACGATAAATATCACCTGTAATGCCATCTGCCGTACAGAGGCAGCCCAGCTTCTCACTATTTATTTAAGGGCTAATGTTGTGCTAGACCAGAACACAGTTTATTTCAGCCTGATTTCACTTTGTTTTGACTCTAATTAAAAATGCCTGTCCACTTGAATTTTTAACATGATCTGTCATAGAGTGAAACTAATGTTTTCCTTGAAAAGACGATGAAGTTCAGACAGCATAGTTAGCATCAAACAGAAAACTAACGTGAAGAGGATGACGATACCAGACTCACCCACATGGAAGAGTCGAGAGAAGATGCAGTCAGAAGATCACCATCTCAGATGGAGAACTAGGACGTCCCAAATCCTAGCTGAAATCCCGGAGAGCTGATTTATTTTCTGTATCAGTTTCTCCCTCAATTCCTTTAGAACTTCACCCAAGTCATCCAGCCTCTCCATAAAATAGAAACTATTGTAGTTCAATGGTGACTCGGACTTTTCATCAGTGGAAAAATTGTTTTGAATGGCATCAAACTGAAAATACATATTTATATCAAGTAATGCACATACAAAACCATTTCCTCTTAGGATTTTCTCCTCATTTAAAAAGTTTAACAGTAATTATACCACTTCCTAGAGAAGCTAATTCACTATAGTAGTTATTTTGAGCAATTTTTCTTATTAGAAACTCCCTAACACCAAAACCCGAGTCAGTTAAAAGCCTTGTGTATGGTGTGTTCAGAACACCTTGTCCATCATAACATTTGAAGACCTTGATTATTACATTGATTCTACTCTGAGTTAGTTTAAATGTCCAAAAATAAAATTAAACTGTTTAATCAAAAGGTTATGTGTTCACAGGCAGTATTTCTGTCACTGTCCTGCTGCAGAGAAACATGTTGACTTTGCCAGTTTGCTCACTTTGATTTGCATATTCAGGACAGATACTGGTGCACTGTTCTGAAAATTGTCATGTCTTTTGTTCTGAGGAGCGGCAATAATTTTAGATGTGTAAAAGTAATTAAATTATTTAAATCTCAAGTTATTCTAAAAGGGAAGGGGTGTGGTGAAAGTTACATAGTTTAAAAAAATGAATTATTAAAAGATGCTTGGACGAGAGAAACTGAAATATAAGTAGTGTTTTTGCTTAGTTTTAGCATTTCATAAAATATATCTGCATTAGTTTTATTTGTGTTTATAATCAGTTACTTCCCCTGGTTTTACTGTACTTGGTAGGACTTAATCCTGCCATGCTTGGATTGCAAATGCCACACTATAATGCTTACATGCACATCAAAATCTTGCTGCTTAAAGTATAACTAAAATAGTCATACAGTAAATCCCTTAACATGTTTTTTAATAGACGGCAATCTACTGCATCTTGAACTGCTTGAATTTTCATTTTATAGGACCTCCCACATGAGGATCACAGTGCCCTTTTTAATTATTAATTAATTCATGTTGATAGGATAAATTAAAATCTCTGTGATGGAGAACATGCATTATTTATCAGTGTCCCAGTTGTCTCCTACACACTGTGGAGTTTGCTCTTTGGAACCTGCTTCAGAAGTCTAAAACAAGGGTGGTTTTTGTGGTGGTGGTATTTTCCAAATGGTTTCTCTTCTACTTGGCTTTTGTCTTGCCTTTCTTCTCTGTATGACAAAGTGGGTTGTTTTTTTTAATATTTTATTTACATTTCTTTCTGCAGGAACTTACTGCATTCTGTTTGTGTGTACATATTTCAGGAGAGGCTTTATGACTGTATTGAACTATCACATCTTACAGTTCAGGAATTCAGAGTTAGTCACTAACATTAGTAAAGAGGAAACTGAAGTGACACAATGGCTGTGTTTGTCCTGTTCTTTTACAGCAGGTATTGGGAATAGGGTTAGGTGAACTCTTGGGTCTGAGTAAAACCTTCACTTACTTCTGGAAAAACAAAAGGTCACTAGAGAAACAGACTAATTATACTTTGCTGTTGAACAGTTGCCCAGTTCTATTCTATTTCAATGGTAGATGCAATAGGAAATAATACCTCCTTATTTATCCAGCTCCTGCCCACACGCATTCAGGATACAATCTGTGCTTGGGAATAGCTCGCAGATTTCAGCAAGGCTTGGGTTTCATCTAGGATTCTGGTCCCCCGTGCACCATCAGCTTTGCAAATTAATTCTGGATGCAAAAAGAATAAATTAAATTATATTTTCCCTTATGCATTGTCAACAGTCCTTTTTACTGATTTTAAATCCATCAGAAACGTGTAATCTAACAAGTAGGGGTGCTTTAATATTAATTATCTCATGTCATGACACTGCAGTGGAACAAGTAATGCAGAAGACAGAATATGACCAAAATTATGATAAACACTAAACTAAGCACCACTCTCCCTCCAAACTAAATTCCAAGTTTTTAAATTTTCAGGACTTCTAGGCAGGAGAAACATCTTCACACTTGTTAACTGACCATATGTAGTGTATGAGAGATTAGTCAAGGAAGTTCAAGGGGCTGTAAGCCCCCAAAATCAGCTTCACCTGGAGAGATCTCAAACACATCGCAGTGAAGGAGAGAGCAGCCATGTGCTCAAACTGTTCCTTCCTGCAGGCTTGCCTCTCCCAGAGGGACAAGCACCACGGCAATTAGAAGTAGAACCCCAAAATCTGTTTTACCTTCCTTCAAGCAGGAAGATGTGGAAACTTCACTCACTGAATAGTGACAAAAGAGCTTCACTTGCCTTTTAACAGGCAGGGAAAAAAGCCTCCTTTACTTCGGGAACTGTTCCCTGCCTAAGGCCTCCTTCTTCTTGAAGCTGCAAGACTTCCAACTCTACTAGCTGCGAACAGGTCCTCAGCTGACTTCTACAGCCTGTGCCTCTCTGGTTTATCAAAGTAGGGCCAAGGACACTAGTTTTCAGAATAGTGCACCAATATCTGTCCTGAACACAGCTATGAGTCTGAAAATCTAAGTGGGTAAATGGACAAAGTCATCATTTTTCTCTGCTGCAGGATTCTCACCTTCATGTCACCATGTCCTTAGAATGAGGACTTTCTAAGGGGAAGGGTGACTCCAGGATTTTGCCACATGATACGGAGCTATGTCAAGTCCATCCTAAGTTACCAGCTCTTTGATAATATCAGATGACCTTGGTAGCCCCATACAGTGTAAGGCAGACAATAGTATGTCTTTAACTCAACACCTTTGCTGAAAATTGGCTCTTGTGCAGCAGCAGAAGTAACAAAGATGCTGTATGCACTGTGCAATTAGTTCAGTTTTCAACAGAAGCAGCTGGAACATCTCCAACATACTAAATTTGCACGCCAGCAGAAGTTGTGCTGCTCAAGATGTTGTGACTGGCAGAGGGAGCAGTCAAATTCATTCAAACATAAAAGAGAACACGCCCTCTTGTGGTCTTCAAGCTTTTGTTGGCTTCCCTTCAAGACTACAACAATGAAGCCGGTCAGAAAAATAATAAACAGTGTAACGATGCAGGAACTAATGTTGTAAAGTTCCTTTTTGTCAGATAATGCAGAACACAGACTTCAGCAAGTATAATTTAAAAAGTCATCCTTTAGCTGGAACTGAAGCCTGGACGCCAACATTTGTAAGGAACCATGACAGTTTAGTCACTCTCTCTGTTTTTCCAAATTAGTATAAAAATACCTGTGTATATTGCAAGACTACTAACAAGATTAAGTAATGAATATGCACATTGAGCATTAAGGACCCCAGGGCACCTTCAAAAGGAGAAATAAATTGATATACCTTTAAAAAATTAGGTAAAGAAAAGCCAATTACTAAAAAAAACAGTTGCAAAAACATGCTAAACAGAGGATTTTATAGCTCACAAGGGTCCATTCCCCACAGCTTTTTTTTGCAAATGGCCTTCCAACAGCATTTTTGCCCAAACCATGTATGTGGCTCACACTTACATTGCCACACTTTAAAACTTTTCCTGCTGCCCTCAGCTTGGTACTGCGGGGCTCCTCAGCCCGGTTCCCGCCGCGCCGGGCCCTTCCTGAGGGGGCCGCTGGCACGCGCCCTCACCTCACACCACCCCGACGGCAGCGCTGAGGCGAGGGGAGCGGGGCGGCCGCACGAGAGGCCGTGTCCCGCCAAAAACCCGGTGTGCGGCACCCCCCGGGCCTCCCTGCGCTGAGGGAGGCGGAGGGCGGCAGGAGATGGCCGCCAGACACGGCCGCAGCGCTCCCTCCTCACACCTCATCCCTCCCTTGCCCCCCTCCATGGCGGGCGACCCCTTCCCATGGTGCCCCGCGGCCGCAGACCCCCTGTTTCCCGTCATGCCCCGGGGCGGGGCGGCTCTTCCCGTGATGCTCCGCGCTGCCTGGTAACCGCGTCGTTGCTAGGGGCGGCCGCCATGGCGGCGGCGCTGAGGCTTGGGGCCTTCCTCCTCCTCCTCCTCCTGCCGCCGCCGATCCGGGCTGCAAACCCGAGCGCGGAGCCTGTGGACAGCGCGGCGGGCCCTACAGCGCCACCGGAGATCCGCACTGCCGCCCAGGCGCCGCCCCTCAGGGGGCCGGCACCCATCACGGATGGTGGGTGCCCGGTGGGGCGCTGCGGGGCGGGGTCTGCGGGGCACCGGCGGGCCTTCTCCGGCCTCCTCTCGTCCTTGGGCCCTTGGTCCTCCTCCGGCTGGGGCCTGCGGCAAGCCAGCGGGATCGGGGGTGCGCTGCAGCGCGGCTCTGAGCACTCCCCTGTCCAGCCCAGGCCCGGAGCCTCCTCGGAGCGGCGGGCTCAGCGAGGCCCTCCACCCGCTGGCCCCAGCATGGCCAGCTTTGCCAGCCTGGGGGTGGGTGCTGATGGAGGAGAGGCTGTTCTGTCCCCCCAGCACCCTGCTCCGAGCCCGCAGGGCAGAGCCAGGCCGTGCACAGGAGCCCCAGGCTCAGCCTGTGTGCACTTGGAGATCAGGAGCCCCAGGTTCAGCCTGTGTGTGCTTGGAGATCTCTGCTTCCACACCGAGCTGCTGCGCACAGTTTGCCCCGAGACTCCTACTTCAGCCCCAGCCCTGTGGGTACATAACGGTGCTGTGGCAATTTAGATCACAAATGTTTGTTATTGTGTTGTCAGAAGGTGTTTCGCCCTGTCTTCTAATTAGCCAGTATACTTTCATTTAAGTTTTCCCATCAGTTCAGCTTCCCTAGATGACTTGCCAAAATAAACATGTCCCAGTGTGTGTCTCCTTAGGGAAAAGAGACTTAAATCCCTGATCGCAGAGACAACTGCGCAATCTCATCATCCGTGTTTAAACTTCTCTTGTTTACAAGGTGAGCTAAGGATTCCTGGGCTAAACTCCGCTAACAGAACAGTCAGAACCTCCGAGATTCCGGGAAATACCTGGATACTGTTCAGATGGTCAGAGAACATACAGGAGACCATAGAGAAATGGGCAATGGTCAAGTTGAAATGAAAGAAGCAGTAGTTATGAAAATGGATGTTCTTTGTCTTGCCTACAGAGCACTGGTCTTATTTTCTTCATTCTGTGCTATTCTTAGGTCCAGATTCATCGTAGAAGAGCAACTCTCAAAACCAGCTCAGTAGAGTAATTCCTGTTCTCTGAATTTCTGAACTTGAAAACCTCAGAACATTTTAAGAAGTTGCCAAAAGTATTTTATCGAGACAGTTCACAGCATTGCTAGCAATTACATTCTGTGTTATTACAATATTTCACAGTCTCTAAAGACAGAAAAAACAGCTTCAAACAAGTCAACTATGTTGGCACATCAGGAAAAACCGTTAGTGGACCCTGAAACAGGCTCAATACTTGTAAACATCTCTCTGCTCTATCAAAATATTTCTCTTTTTTTTTTTTCCAATAAGCTGAAACAAGCAGATAAGCGTACCTTGTTTGTATCTCCTTTTTTCTGAGTATATTTTCATACCTTCAAAATTCCTAATCCAAGTTTCTTTTTTGATTTCGCAGGGAACACACCACCAGGTTTTAGCATGCCCTTGGTTTTGTTATTGTGTTCCAAATAGATTCGCTGAGTAGCAGAAAAGATGGCTTTTAAAACTGACTTGGAAAAAAAAAAACATGTGAATTTGGATATAGACTTTTGACCATTGTCAAAAATAAGGCGAGGTGAAAAATGAAAGCGTTAGGGAACATGCTGTAATGTGCAAAGTTCTAATTCTAATTTAAATCTCCCCTGCAGTTGCCAAGCTGTGTGTTTGTGATCTGTTGGTGGCACAGTGTGATGTAAATTGCTGCTGTGACCCTGATTGCAGCGCAGACGATTTCAGTCTCTTCACTACATGTTCAGTTCCTATTGTCACGTAAGTGGATAAATAACCGAAATACAAAAATCTTGGTTTATTTGCTGCATGCGGTTGTAGGGGCTCTATCCTCCCCTCTTACCAGTCCCTAACCTCTCTCCTGCTGCCATCCTAACTCCTGCCTACCCTTTCACCAGCCCCTCCTGCCCTAAGCCTGGAAATTTTTGGCCCCAACCAGGCAGAACAGCAAATTGTCCTCCCACCCGTTTCTCTTTCACTTATTCCCTCTTTTCTAAACTCACTCTCCTTGCTTTTCTCCTGTTCCGTTGTGCTACAGTCTATGGTGGTGATGCCTTCTGTTGGGGGAAGAATAATGTGTCTTTAGACTTTCATCAATATAACGCAGTGTCTGGAAATTAGGAAAACTTATATAATGGGACCATCTGTCCACCTCTGTAGGTCATCAGCAATTTATCAGTAACCTCTTCCGTTATGGTTTATGATATCAGCTAGAAACCTGAGCAATTCAGCGCTTAATCAAGTAGCATGAGCATTGTTCTCATCCTAATTTTACAAGTCAGTGTCCCAACCTGCTGCCTCACTGCCAGTCTGTCACTTTACAAACAGGAAAATGTATCAATAAGGTAATGCCAATGGTTGTTTCTTTGCTATTTACAGTTTATCTGAAAATACCTTCACCCGATTTCATCTTCTCAAAAAGGAGTTAAGTTCAAAATCCTAATGTAAAAAAGCTCTTGGTGACTTCTCAGAACACTAAGTACAGCTCTTCAACCCACCTTCTGCATAAATTATGCCAATCTGAACACTGGAGTTTATTCTTGGTGCTTTGAAATTTGAATCAGCAGTCGTCCCAGACTACAGTTTCTTATTGTTCTTGCCCACAATGACTACTGCTACCCATTTATAGACATTCATATATGTCAGAAAGGTCTAATCACCGCCTTCCTGAGCGACAGCTTAATTGTCTCAGGTGACTGTTCTGTCTTTGTCAACTAGAAATGTTCGAAGTGCAGAGGAGGACACGAAGATGATTAGAGGGCTGGAGCCCCTCCCGTGCGAGGACAGACTGAGAGAGCTGGGGGTGTGCAGCCTGGAGAGGAGAAGGCTCCAGGGACACCTTCCAGTGCTGAAAGGGGGCTACAGGAGAGCTGGGGGGGCTCTGGATCAGGGGGTGCAAGGATAGGACGAGGGGTGATGGTTTTAATCTGAAAGTTGGGAGATTTAGGTTAGATATTGGGAAGAAATCCTTCCCTGTGCGGGGGGTGAGGCAGTGGCCCAGGTTGCCCAGAGAAGCTGTGGATGCCCCATCCCTGGAGGGGTTCAAGGCCAGGCTGGATGAGGCTTTGGGCAACCTGGGCTAGTGGGAGGGGTCCCTGCCCATGGCAGGGGGTGGCACTGGATGGGTTTAAGGTCCCTTCCAACCCAAACCATTCTATGAGCCTATAAAGTGAAGCTGGGTTTCTTTCCCCAAATTCTTTTGTGTAAAATTTTCATTTTGCATGAAAATCCATGGGATTTCCAATGACTGCAAATATCGTGGATCTCATAATTTACATCTAGATTTATGTACATCTGCATAATTTTGTTAGTCAATGAAAGCGTGTAACTGATCACACGTAAGAGAAGGTGGTCTCTGGAACAGCAGAGGGGTGTTTGATTTATGGTGAGATCCTTCTAACAAATGGTTCACCTCATGGAAAAGTTTAACTCTGTGCTTAAAAAGTAATTTCACTTCTTCCGTATCTGTCCTGGACTGCTTTAGCTCTGCCTAAGCATCAGTTTCCCAAAGATCATCATGTTGTATTTCTGGCATGTAGGACACACCAGAACTCTTCAGGGTAGGAACTGGCACATGCACTGTGCAGCCTGCTGCAGTCCTGGGCTGTTGTTGATGAGCCCATGGCACTTTTCCTAGACTGGATGGGTTATTCCACCTCCCTCTTTCTCACTCTGCCTTTTCTCTCACATACATCCTAAGTAGGACTTTGTCCTCCCCCCTGAAGTGAGCAGTATCCAAATATTCACAAAACTGACCTTTTTTTCTGCCCTACATGCCCTCACGTTACCCTAAAGGTCATACTTCCCTCTTGTATAAATAAAAGTGCTGCTGAGCTGTGCATACCCGTGGTCCTCCCTGCATTGGCGGTGGCTCACACCATCTGGATCCCATCCAACGTGTCCTTTCAGCTCTAATACCATTACTGTCAGGCTCTTCCCTTCCCCTGCTCTGTCTCTTGCCTTTCTTCATGTTGCTGCTCACACAGTTTCCTCTGCTAGAAAACACATGTTGGGGAATTATTTATTACTAAGCACAGTATAAAATGATACAAACCTAAGGAGGCACAATTGCTATCAAAATTGTGTTAAAAAGAATAATCTCTTTAGTGTTTTTTTTTGATGCTGCCTCAATAAATGAAAAGAACTTTAAAATATGGTCAGTAGTAACTTTTAGGGGATTGTTGATTTGGTTATTTTGTTTGCAGAGGTGACAGCCGTCTGTGCAGTCAGAAAGCTGCTCTATATTCACTTGATGTTGAAGCAAATCCACCAGAAAGGATATTTAAATTAATTGACCAAGTCAATCCCAGTGTTTTCTGCATCCATGCTACAAACTGTAAGTAGAGTTTTTGACAATGTTAAGCATCGTGCTGTGATTTTTATAAGCTTTTGGTACCAGGAACAGACTAAAATTATAAGTAACTCAACCTGTCAGGAAACTGGTTATTCTGTATGCTCACAGTCCTTATGTTGTAATCCTTTCACTTGTGAAACTGTGGAGTTAAAACATCTCCTGCTCTTAACTCTGTCTTCTCTGTTGAAAAAAAAAAAAAAGTTGTTTTTTTTTTTGTACATAATTTAGCATCCCCAATAAATCACATTGAAAGTTGTCTCATGGGAAGCTGACTCCCGTGGTACAAATCCTTTGTGTCCAGCTTCGAAGTGACTCACAGAGAAGTAAGAAGTGATCAGAACTGTGCTCTCTTAATTTAATTATGACTGTGCAGTCGTCATCTGAATACTTCACGGGGAAGCTGTGGACACTAATTGCCACATCTTTGTTTTGGAACATCTGATGCTGTTAGAAACGGTGATTTTGAAAGAAAAGGACTTACCTCTTTCCATGGGTTTGTGCTTCCACGGATCTGGGTGACATGATGAACTAAGCTACCACTTAGCTTTTCTCTTAAAGAAAAGGGAAAGCTTTTGTTAAAGAAAAGCTGCGTTGATATTTTTCTGTAACTGAGTCTTTAACAACTCCATAGGAAAGATTGTTATTAAATACCATTTCTGTATCTTTTGTCCTAAAATTTATCTCATTCTTTACAATGTTTTGACAGATAAAGAAGCACTCTCCTTCCGTTCCCCTGAAATGCCTACTTCTGAAAATTTTGATCAATTGCTTGAACGGTTTGGAAGTGCTGCTTTCAGCGCTGAGCCTGACAGCTGGGATGAGAACAGAGATGCTCAGAATCCTTCTGATGCAAATGAAACTTACAGATACGAGGTAAATAATTGTCTGATTCAATTAATATGATTGTCCCGTAGAAGAACAAGTGAACAGTGTTTGCATCTGCTTTTAAGGCTTTTATCTTGATCAATCAAATTATTTTCATCTTTAAATTTAGAAATGTAAATATAAGAACTGTGACATTTTGTATTAGCGTACTTAAAAAGTGAAATAGATTTTTAAGATCTTTGAAAAATAAATATCTGTTTTGCTATTGTAAACATAAAGCTGTTAGCAGTGGCTTAAGAATTGATGTACAAAGTCGTATACAGTATTGACAGGTATAGTGGAAATAAATACTTTTATTCAGATTTATTGTTAATAAAAATGCTCTAAAACGTTCCATGGACTGAAACACACCTCCCTACTCAAATGTGTTGTTTTATTTGGCAGTATGGTGTTCCTATACAGACAGAGGATGGATTTCTAAGACTCCCTAGTCCTGTTATCTCCTCTTGGTGCTCTGATGCAAATCCTGCAGGTTGGAAAATGCATTTGAATTCCAATTTATTTGCTCTGCCTTGAGCTTCATTAGTCAGTAAATGGGCACATGCACAACTGTAAATCCAGAGAAGGATTAATGAGCAGATGTTTTCAAATGGCTTCTGTTCTCTGGGCTTTTTTAGACATAAATTGGAAGTTGCATTGCATCTATATCAAATTTTCAAAGTTAGATATGTAAATCCCTGAGAGTCTTGCCTTGTTGTTGGATAAACAAAATAAAAAGCCTATTTGGCAAAACTGATTTAATAAACAGTACAAGGGTGACACCGTGGGGAAAGGCTATGACACACAGCAAGAGCTAACTGGGCAACCTTTGTAAGATGTTCCTCGGATACAATGAGGTTCCTTTCCCAGCCTGAATGCAACTCAAGTCAGACGTGCAGGCTCGAGCCCTACATTTTAACCTTTCACACAGTTTCATGAAAATCTGCAGAGGAGGAGTGGGGGGAAAAAGCAAAAAAAAAAGAGAAGCTACAACCACAACTCGAGACACACACCTGCATTTTCCAAACCCACTGCTATTATTGAATACGGTGTCATAACAGTCATGATGATGGCCATAGGAGAGCTGAAGTCTCTCTTGAAAGAAAAAAAACTCATGAGAGCTCACAAATCTTCTGGCTTTATTAAGCTTCTATTGTTAAGCAGTAATACTTTGTCTCATGGCATTTTTGGAGAATCTAAGGGAGTATCGTTCTTTATAGCTCATGTAAAACCTTATCTGGGATAGAAATTACTTTAACTTTAACTTTTGCTTATACTTGAGGTTCTTATATTGTTTTTTATTTCTGCTTTTCATAATTACTCTTTAATTTCATTCAGTGATACTTCGTGACTTTTTTCCAGGGTTTTTAGTAAACCAGGCTACAAAATGCACCAGATCAGTAAGCGTGGAAAAATGTGGCAGCGTTCAAGGAGTTAGTATGCTGTTCTATACCAACTCCAGCATCTTAGCAGTGAGTATGATTTGAAACAGTCATATAGCTGACCAGTGGTATTTATTACACCTTTTTGCATCTCTAGAATTAAATAACTTCTGTTTACTAAAGGATATGGTATTTTATTTGGATTTTTAAATTGTTAGTTGGGAAAAAACAATCTCCCTATGCAACAGACTTTTATACAGAAAGCCTTTGGAAATTTTTTTTTTACTTCAGGCTTTGGTAATAGAAGCATTTACTGTTCCCTGCTTAGCCGACAAAAATATTGATCTTTAAGAGACAAACTGAGCTAGAGCTTACTGCAATGGCAGTGGGTTTATACTTCTGTGCATGTTCAAGCTTTTCCAAGCCTGTTACCAGAGTGCATGATTCTGAGCAGTCTGGGTTTTAAAGAGTTGGTAAAACTTTGTACTTAAAGAAGAACCTGTAAGGCTTAACCCTCCGCACATAAACCTTTCTTACAAGCCTCATTTTTTAATAGTGAGATATTGTACACACATGCTGAGCTTTCTGTATACTCCTCAAAGAACCTTTTACCCCACTGAGAGCAAATTTGTATCCAGCCTACTACCAAATCCAGCCTGTGGTTATTTTTCAAAGCCAAGCTTACTTTTTCATTCCCTTTTGAACAGCAGGATGATGTCTCATGTATAAATAAATCCCCTTTACAGATATTCAGGAAGGTAAAGAAATCACTCATGCAAAATTGAAACTGAAATACATAATACCTGAGAGCTCCTTCCTGAAGCTGAAGGTCATCAACTCTCCACCATTACAATGTTTTTAATTTATGTAATTGTTTGAAATAATTTAATTAGTATTTTGCAGTGAATAGACCCCTTCCAGTCTCCTCAGAGATTCCAAAGCAATGGACAGGAAAGGAAAGCCCACTACATAGTTCATGATCTCCCAGGTGGGGCCACTCTCCTGATCATTGAGGACCTTATTGAAATCAGCAACGAATTGCTCACAAATGTTACTTTTTGATGATCCAGCTGTGGAAGAGGTGGAGAAAACTCTGCCTCAAAAGGGCTTTTAGCATTTCCATGTGCACCCAAAATTAGGGTTCTTGGTGGGTGCAGAACCAGAAAAAACAAAACCAAGCATGCCTCAGGACAGGCTCCAAGCAGCTGAATGATTTTGAGTCAAAAGCTGAATTCCTCACTAGAACAGTACATAACATGTTACCCACGTGCTGTTTGCTGATTACAACGGCCCCGCGTAGGAGAGGTCAGATTCCTGTCCAAAGTACAGTGGCTGTTGAGGAAGGGTCAGCTCTGCAGAAGGCTGAATGGATGGTTTGTAGGAAGCTCCTCTTCCCCAAGGGAGCTGAAAATGGGATGTGACAATAGAAAAGTGACTTGGTAGTGGGGACAGGGTGGTCCCAGGGCAGAGCAGGGACCCCTTGCAGTGCCAGCAGGTGGAGCTGCCGGCAAAAGAAATGGCAAAACCCATCAGCCCCAGGAGGCTTGCCTTCAGGAACCAGGAGGAACCTCCAGCTCATAGGAGTGCATCCTCTGCCGTCATGTCAGATGGGCAGACTGGTCTCTACCCTGTTGTAATTCTGCAGAACTTGCTTTATGGTCAGAGTCCCATTTTTGGTCCCTTTCCAAAGATGTGAAGTCATCATTGGGAAGTCACAAAAATAAAACTCTGACAAAACGGTGCTCTGGGTGAGTATTTTACAGGCCTAATTGATGGTCTTGGTCTGACATTTCTGCCCTTCCACGAAAATTCGGTTGAAATTTTCCAGTAGGGCAACTGTGCACGTCCACATGCTGTATAACAAGAGGGATACTCGCTCCTCATTGCTTTGTTTAGAGACCATGAAACTATGGACCCATGACTGTCAGAATGGGAAAACAAAAGCTCTTCATTTCCTTGGGTGCAACCAGCCTGGCAGATGTGCTACACTGGCAGCCTGTGAATAGTTACGAGTGGTTTTTGCACAGATCTGCAATAAGAACAATGTTTTCTGACGCCCTCAGTAGGTCAAACGATACAACACACAAACAGTCATGCCAAACACAGGTGCTCTTCTTGAGTCACCTTTCTGATGCAAGAGTTTTGAGTTGCAAGAGAGCGTCCAAGGGAAACTCTAGGTTCATCTACCACTCGTTGAACTGGGGATGTGGTCAATGCCAGGCCTGATGGAAAACTGATGGAAGTCACTAAGAAATGTTCCAGTTACTGTCAGGGGAAGAAGAGGCTTGGACCATTAAGATTTTGCTTACTGGGCACAAAGCATAGCCGTTATTTTCACGCTGCCTGGACACTGCAGTGTATGTCCCATCACTCCCACCATGTCAAGGTTTCTGTAACGATAGACAAAGCAGCTAAGCCTTCACTGCTTTACTGAACTGCTACTTGTAACACGTCATCCCTTTGCTATCGTTTGAATTTGTTCTTTTATTCTCCTCTAGGTGCCCAGATCAAGCCAGATGGTAAGTATCCTTCTAAATCAGTTGGAACAGCTGGGGGCAGAATTCTTACTCAGTTATAGTCAATGAGAGTTTTTCATTTACTTCATTAGAAAAGGGACTTTATCCTTAATCTTTAAATTACAAAATTTCTATAATTTGCTGTCAGTAATGATACTTAGCAACTGCAAGATAATATGCTACCTGCCAACATGTAAGCCTGCTGCATTCCCCTCCTATAAAACTCTCTCTTTATAAGTGTCTCTCTCTAGGTTGTTAAAAATAGAACCTTTTGTTGAACTTCAGCAATACATGTAACAGCAGTTCTGCAGAAGATTAGGGACTGCTGTCTCTCTGGAACAGAACCTGGAAGGGTCACATATATAACAACATAGAAGAAGCCAAAAATAATTATGCACAATATGAAGAAATGACGTGGATTTGTTTTTCAGGTTAATATTACTGTCCAGTCCGTAGTTCTCCAGTCTCTGAATGGAACGCAGACTTTCCTTGGTGACAGGGATGTCCTCAGGCTCCCTATGGCTGTGGGTGAACTGTGCATAAATATAGTTCTTGGGGTAGGTATGGCAGTTCTTTTCCTCCTCACGTTTGGTCGAAAGCATGTGTGCATTAAATAATTGCTGACAAATTAGATATGGGAAGGACCTTGCACAGTTTCCATATACCACGACATCTCCAAAGCAAACGTGGCAGGAGTAATGCTGACTTTGGGATAAAAGAGATTTTGCAACAAAATAATAACTACATGCAACATAACACAGAGACAGGATGAAATTATTTTCTGTTCTCACTGTGTGCTTATGATATAACACACAATAACGTGAGTTTAAAATCTACATTATGCTTGGGAGAAGGTGACTTCAGGCACACTGGTGGCAGAGACGGAGGAATACACACTGCAAATCATCATCTTTTCAACTTAAATAGATGAACACTGGGCTTATGCTTAGAAGAGGTTTGTCAGGAAGTCAGTTTGGAAGAGGATCTAGTTTCTCTCTGCCANGTGCAAATCATCTCATCTTTTCAACTTATATGCTTAGAAGAGGTTTGTCAAGAAGTCAGTTTGGAAGAGGCTCCAGCCTCTAGAGGATCTAGTTTCTCTCTGCCATTTATCTGAGTGCTTCTTAAGCAAGGAAGAAGGAAAACAATCCTTAGAGCTTTAAATTGCTTTTTTCTAGTTTCATACTAATGCATTTGTTCTAATTAATATCTAAAATGTTTAATTTTCAGGTGAGTTATCACGTTACGTACACGGACGCAGGAGAAATCACAGAAGCAGCCGTTTCTTTTGTCCTGGGGGCAGTTAACAGAGCAGCACTTTCCATACAGCAGAGCTTCGAGATCAGCTTTGCTCAGGTAGCTGCTGGGGATGTTACGGATGACTCGGTGAAAGACATTTAATTACAAAACTTATTAAACTCAAATCAGAACAATTGTTAGCAGCAAGCTAAAATGTAACTTGCCCTGGATACACAAAGGAGGCAGTGTGTCAGAACGGGGCAGTAAAAGCCTCCAAAGTTGTTTTCCACATTTAGAAGGGTCAGCTTGTGACTCTGTACCCAGCAAAGCAAAACCTGCCCCGATGTTAGAGAACCGTTAGAACCTTAAGAGCTATCTTGTCATCGTTCAAGGCAGTTATTAATCCTAAAGTAAAATATTTCTGTGGTTTCCAGCCATTTCGGTACAGAACTAATGCTGTACGTTTGCATTGCAGATAAATACGAAGCCAGTTCCCCTCAGTGGCAATCCCGGTTACGTTGTTGGACTGCCGGTACGAGCGGGCTTCCGGCCACACGGATATCCTTTCCCTGTTGAAAATTTCCTCGCAGCATTTGTTCTGGTCCATCTTCACAAACACTTCCTAGCCTGGACATCTTTAAAATGTATTGATTCTTTACCAAAAGCAAGAGCGTGCTTTTTTCGGCTGTATGTTTTAGAAGTGAATGACTCAGTCCTGACTGCAGTCTCCTGGGACTTTTTAGTGAGGTAGGTTTCGACCTTCATTCTACACTCTAGTGCTTCTTCATATATTTTCAGATCTATTTTAAGGATATGATTAAGGCTTCTTTCTTCACGATATAGATCAAGTATTGAATTTTCCTTTAACTGTGTGTTACATCTGGCATCGTTCAGAACACCAACAAATACAACCAGCTCACCATCCTGCAGAGTCCATCCAACCAGGACTGCCTGGCAGCGCAGGGCCCCAGAACCCCGGTGTTATTCGGTTATAACATGATATCAGGCTGTAAGTTACGGTAAGAGGACATTTCTTTTTTTTTTTTTATTTAGGGCTTTTAACCCTCTGATGACCCTTTCAGATCCTGGGGCATTCGTACAGCTGTAGGGTATTGGGGATGGAGTATTTAATTATAAGAAATGTCATTTAATTAACAGTGGTCTTTCTCTTGAAAAGATTGTGTACATTAGCAACTGTAGCCAGAAGGCTTGAGCAGTGCAGGGAGAAATTATTACTGTGTCAAACCAATGGATTTTGCTTTAACTAATTTTTTTTTTTTTTCTGGAAGAATTACAGCAGGAATGAAATGCCAGCCTTTGAGTCAGACCCTCCTAGATTTACTAAAGGGACAAAGCTTTCCTGAATACGTGGCCTCATTTGGAAATTCTCAAGCCCAGGATGTGCTGGACTGGGTGCCGATAACTCACCTCCGCATCTCAGAACAGGTGAAAGTTACACCACTGCCACCCCCTCCTTCACTCCTCCTGTCCTCTCTCCTGCGATCTGCACCTCTACTGCAGCATCAGCTCAGATCTCTCAGGCCTATGAGGAAAAAAAGGTGTAGAAACGAACCACAGGAAAGTCCTCCTGGAATATTAAATGAGGAGTTTCACTCTTGCTGTAGAAGCCAGGGTTAATGCTTGAGTGACCCTACACTGTGTTTATTCTTACCGTCCTCTGGACCAGCCCTTTTCCTGACACTGTAGCACAGTCCCCACTGTTGGTGGCAGCTTTTGCAACTAAATAGCAAATTATTTCCATCACCAGAAACTTGACAGTTCAATAAAAAGTAGCTAAAAATATTTGTAGGCTTTAAAATTCTGCCCTGTCAGAGTTTAGGATTTTCTACCATCCCAGCAGTATGACTGAAGTAAGTCTTCCTACCAAAAAGAGGCAGCTCAGTACTGAGAGCCACAGCCCTGCCTGAAGTGGGGTTACAGAGTGGGTTTGTCACCCGTGGAGACGCTGCAGGGACAGCCCTGAGCCACAGCTGCAAGTCCAGGGCACAGGCAGGGTGTAGCTGCTCTGGCAACCTCCCGGAGCCAGCTTTCTGGGGGCATTCTGCCAATTTAATAAGATGAATAATTAATGGGGTTGCTTCTGTACAAGTCAGACAATGAGCGAATTTCTAACGCTTTTCAGAGCTCTTGCCAAATCCCAGTGTCACTTGAAATAGAAGTGAAGTGGACTAAATACGGATCCCTCGTCAATCCACAAGCCAGAATAGTGAACGTTACAGCCACCATCACCACCACCACGCTGGAGCAGGTATGTGATTAAATGACAGGATTTCAGATAAAAAAACCGGCTTGTTTCGCTCGGGCAGCAGCCGTGGCAGTGACCCACTTCGTCTCTTATCTAAAGGCACCACTTCAGATTAGAACGTGTGACACCCAACAGTTCCTGTTCCAACTCAAACACAACTGTGGGCTGCTTGCCAAAGCACACTCAGTAAAAATCTATACATCCCTCACTAACGGGGTATGAAAAACACTTGTTACAAACAACAGCTGAAAATATAACCCGCTCCAAACAAAGCCGTCGTACAAAGAGGAGACCGAAGCTAACGACCGTTTGTGTTTTCATTGCAGCTTCCCTCGGGAAGGGAAAGGACTGTTCCTGTAACAAGTTCTGTTGTTTTCACGGATGTTTCTTCACCTGCAGAGCCAGGCTATAAAGCTTGGCCCACCATTAATGTCAAGTTACCCTTTGATTTTTTCTTCCCATTTGTCTAAGGTAAGGACGCATTTAAAAAAAAAGCCACATTTCTGCTTTTCGTAATTTTTACTCCATTTCCTAACGAAGTGAGGTTTATCCAGCCACTGTGATGGGCCATCAGTTTCTTCTAAATTGTACACACACAGGGTTAAAATTCTCCAGGTGAGCCCTTGTGAGGGTTCTCAGAAGCTTTGGGATGGAAAAAAACCCCACATTAAGTGGAAAGTTCCCAATTATACCTCTGCCGAGAGGAAAAAAGGTCATGTATGAACTTGATGGTGGCCCTGGCTGGCCGGTCGGCACACATACAGCCTCCAGCACATCGGAGGCTTGGACACAGCGCCCGTCCCAGCTGCCTGCCCAGCCGCGTGCCGGCAGGACGGGAAGGGAGGAGCATGGGGACACGGTGGCTCCAAAGGAGAGCGGGCTCAATTGTTCTGTGATCAGCAGAGCTCAAGTGTTAATCTGAGTTTATCTCTTTTCATAGGTGAATAAGCCACGTATTTCTAGCTATTTTTCCCAACCCACTAATTACTTACCTTTCTTTAAAAACCCGCACAGCTAGGTTACGCTTTCCGAAAAGCTCCCTGACCCTTCCAGCCGAGTGGCCAAAATCAATTGGAGACTCCTGCTGCACTCAACACCTTCCCAAATCCCCACTTACTGAATCTTCCTCTTCACCTGTGAAATAGTCTCACCACAGGGACTGGGAAGTACCTGAAAAAGTTCACGTTGTGTTCAAACACCAGCCTGCTCCTTCAGAATACACTTTCTAGTGGCTTTTCTGGAGTCTAACTGGTCCCAGCAGTCCGCTCACCTGCCTCTGTTCTTGCCTATTCTGATTCTTTCAATGGGTTGATTTATGAGCTGTGGAAACAGAAAGAACTTCGTACCCCAGCGGGCCACAAAGGAACACTCAGAATGGAAGAAGAGAAGGGAGAAGGCGGTATCAGAACTGAAATCTGCTGCTGGGAACGCGGCATTGTTTGACGTAAGGTGCCACACGCTTGCCTCTGTTTTGGTGCCGATTTGATTGTGGACTGAAGGAGTGGTATGTTGGTATTTTCGAAACGAACGTTATATAAATAACAAAGCAGCACAAGTGACAACAGAAATGAGGAAACTACCAACAATGCAAAAGAAGAGATGTGGTTGTGATGAACGGTCAGCTTGCAGGGAAGAAGTGACCTTCTCAGCCTGGGTTCTTATCGTTTGTACCGCAAGTTTCTACAAGATGTTGCAAACAAAGAACGTTATCACCGAAAAAAATAATTATTTTAAATAAGTTGTACTTTTGGGGATGTATAAGCTTGTAAAGACGTGTCTTTATTAAATTATTTTGCAGTTTGGACTGTACAACTGTACAATAAACATCTTATGAAATCACCGCTTCCAGGGAGTACACGTGATTAATTTTCCAGTAAAATTATTTTCGCAATCCCAAGATCTAATCAAAATGTGGTCAAATAGAAAATGTTTATAGGCACCACCAGAGAAAGCAAAGGGACAGGAAAAGCTTTCAGGTCCAACGGGGAGATTTCAACACTGCGCTCTCCAGGGCAGACCTCCCCACCTTGGAAAACTGCCCTCCTACTGCTCGCCGATGAGCCCGTGCTGCTTCAGGATCTTGTTAAGCCTCTCAATTTCCTGCTCCTGTTGGAGACAAAAGTCAAACCATTCATTACCTCTTACCTTAAAATAATTTCCCAGGTTCCCTCAGATCCTCCCACTGCTGAAACCCATCTCATGCTGCAGGAAAACGGGACAGCCTGGCTCAGGGAAGCAGGACAGGGGTAGCTCCCATCCTTTTCGCAGCAAACGGCTTCGGGAAGCCCCGGCAGGACGGGCAGGGCTGCGCTCACCCCGCAGCTCTGATGGGGAAACCGAGCCGACAGTGACCTTGCAAAAGGATCCCAGACCAGCTGGTCCCAGGGAGCTGCCAGCAGGTAAACTCGGTTCAGTGACAAGTGTTTTCTCACCTTCTCTGCACAGCTGTGTTCCAGTTGTTCCACTTTTGTTGCAAGTTTCAGGTTTGCCTGCTTTAGCTTGGACACTTGTTGTTCTGAGCGGGTCTTGACCGATAAAATTATTCCTGTGAAACAATTCCCAGCGGATGGGTTTTACGATGTAAAGCAGGAGGTTAACAGCACACAGCGCCTGTGCTCCGGGGGTTAAACGTGTTCCTCTCCGGCTCGGGCTGGAGGGGAATCACCAAAAACAAGGGCTTTCCCTAACGAGAAGGGTTTTAAACCAGCCACCCAGGGAGCCAGGTACCCGTACCCTGCTGGGATGCCAGTCCGGCCCCTGAGCTGAATTAATCGGTCAGACTGTCAGTCAAATCCCAAATTTGAATTTTCTCCCCCGGCAGAGCCTGGGGGGGGATGCAAGTGGCAGCTCTGTTGTCACCAAGGGCTGCGTTTTAACCGGTTTTATGGAGCAGCACAGCCTGGGGCACGGGGCTCGTGTCTCCTGCCCTGGGGCCGATCGCTGTGGGACACATCACCGGGGGACACATCACCCATCACCGGGTCCTGGAGGGTCTGGCATCACCTCGTGCCGCTGCAGAAGGGCATGGGGGTTCTAGTGACAGCGGAGGTGTCGCTTCTCTACTGAAATATTGTTGGGTTATTGCATGTGAACGCAGCCCTCACACTAAAGGCATTTTCTTCCCACCCTTTTGCAAGAAGTGGGGGAAAAAAAAAAAAAAAAGCTTGGTAAGAGCCTGGAGAACATCCCATTGAGCTCTCCTCCGGCTGTCGCCAGAACAACGCAAACGACAGCAGGCACCGGCGCGTGCCCGCATTTCCAGAGCTGCAGGCAGCAGGTTTGGGGTCCAGGGGATCATTTCCCCGAACAAAGCCGCGATGCTGCGTGTTTGCACTGGTCACATCCAACAGTCCCCACGCACCCGACCCGCTCCCCAGCAGCGACCGACGGCACTGACCCGTGCCCGGGCTCAGACACAGCACCCAGCGCTCGGGGCTGATTCTTTGTCCCCTCTCTCGCTCCGAGTGGGTACATACAGCAAAAAGCTTGGGGGGAAAACCAGGAGCACCCAAGGAGGTTTATTTGGAGGTGCATCGCTGGTTTTCTGCTCTAAAACGGGGTCCCCAGGGACACCCAGCTTCCCGTGGCTCACGCAGCTGCACACCAATCCGGCTTCTCTCCGACTTTCACTCTGAATAAAAGGAGCCACGAGCCGCTCTCACATCTTCCCTCTCCCCAGCAGCCCACCAGCTGCGTTCCCCCCACCGAAATGGCCCGGCCACCCTTTCCTTCTGTTCCAGATAACAGCTGCATGGAGTGCAGAGCCCCAACCTGCACAGGGGCACAGGACAGCACCTGGGCTGAGCTTTCCTGCGGGATTTCGGGATAATCCCATTGCCACCGTTTTGGGGTCGGTTTCAGTTCCTCTTTTTACAGGGAGCCCTTTGAACCCAAGCAGGGAGGGAGATGAGGACGTTCCCTGCAGCATCCCTGGAGGGGATGATGGGTCGCAGCAGAACAGAGCAGCAAAACCCCGTTCTGCCAGAGAAATAGGTTCAGGAGGGCAGGGCTTCACCCTGCTCCCCTGTTAGCGTTGCCTAAAGCATCCCATGATGCCAAATTGAGCTGTGAGCCACCCCCCTCCAGGAGGGAAGGCTGCTCGAACAGATCACGGCTGGAGCCGGGCACCTCCACCAGCCCAGGCCAGCTGCCGTGCCCCCAGCGCCGCGGCATCGCGCCAACACAAGCAGCAGATTGTTGCTGCTGCAACGAAATTACCGACTAATTACGGCCACATTCCAGCAACAAAAAACACACGGGCGAAACTCCGGGTCTGCTGGGAGAGCAGGACCCTGGCATCTCACAGGTGGCTTTGAGAAGGGAACAAAGAGTCGGCAAATCCAGCCCATACCCCGGATAATTCGGGGAAGGTCGGCAAATCCAGCCCATACCCCGGATAATTCGGGGAAGGTCGGCAAATCCAGCCCGCGCACGAGGGACAGCTCCCGCGCGGCCGCGCACACCTACCGTTGATAATCCTGGCCACACGCCACAGCCGCAGGAGGATCAGGAGCCCGACGGCCTCGAACTCGTGCTCGCGGAAGATGAGGACGACGTCGAGGATGAACGACACGACGACCACGATCCCGTCCAGCACCTCGAACTTGTGGTGGAAGAACTCCCGGCGGTAGACGAAGACTTTAAACCCCACCTCAACCAGGAAGATGGTTAAAATGGAAAGGGAGAGGTAGTGGAAAACCTGGGAAAAGACAGCATGAGGTGTGCGTACGAGCAGGGCGGACTGGAAAATCCCCACCGCTCGAGGGCACGTCTGATCCGACTCTACAAGGAGGGCGCTGGGGACTTTTCTTCTGCTCTAAAGGACAAGCCAAGCCAGGACAGCCCCACACACCACAGGGCTGTCACACGAGTCCCTGCCAGACCTTTGTCCTTGTGCCCGCGGCTGCTGGCTCTGGAGCCCCAGGTCCTGCCCGCCTGGAGGTCCCATCTAGCACGCTTGGACCACCCAAGAGAGGGCAACCGTGGCTCACGGTGACACTTCCCTGCATTTTACCTTGGGCGTTATGTTATATTTGTCCGGATGGATGATTTTCAAGTCCATAAGCAACTCCCCGAGCACCAGCAAGGCATCCAGGACGACCAGGCAGACAACCACGATCTGGTGGAGGAGAAGAACCAACATGAACCCATCAGCTGAACACACCCCAACATCCCGCACCCCCCATTTGGCCGGTTGTATTTCCTGGAGCTTTCTGGTGCTCCCACCCAGGATCCCCCCAACCCCGACATTTCCCACCCCTGGGTCTGGGGGGTCTCAGGGAGCTCACGTGTCCCCACCCGTGCCGTGACGAGCGTGCACCCAGGCTTGTCACCGCTCAGGAAACACCTGCGCCCGCTGCAGAGCGGCTCGTTTCCGACAGCACGGGTCAGCCCGGGGGCAGCAGCTGCTCTCGCAGACACCGCGAGTGCTCCCAGCCCGCCCCAGCGCACGCTCTGCCGTCACCGGAGCCTTCGGCCACGTCTCCCCCTCCTTTCCCGGGCTGGTTCTGCCTCACCTGGAACCTGTGGGAGCTGAAGAGCTTTTTCATCATGTGCTGGAAGGACACATGGCTCCTGGTGGGCTCCAGCTTGATCTCTGAATCCGGCTGCTTCTCTCCATTCTCCCCAGCATCCTCCTCCTCCTCCCATTTCCGATAGTCATTGCTCCACTGGATGGGGTCGTCCCCCACCACCGTGAAGTGCTTCAGGTACCGGGACATGGCCGGGGATCAAGCTGGCATCACCCTGCCGACGTCTGGGGGACAAGAGCAGAACAGACAGTGTCACCTCCCCACCCAGTCTCCCCCATTTCCCCACGGCGAGCATGACAAGAGCGTGACGACGTTTCATTCAGACGCGGTCGGCCACGCGGCACGGCCGGACCCCACTGACGGGAAATTGCTTCACGGCGGTGCCGCTTGCTTTGCATCGCCTCCCACGGTGCCCCGCGGAGCCCCCGCCGCCCTCCCCAGCACCGTTTGCACCCCAGCACGCCGCTCGACAATGAGGAACTTCCTCACGAGGTATTTCCAAACATCTCCAAACAAAACATCGATCCCAGCAGAGAAACCACCCGCCCTTATGGTGGGATGCGGGAGGAGGCCGCTGCTGATTTCCCATTGGGAAGAGCCGTCGCGTTTCTCTGAGACACTGATCGAGGGAGGTTATCGCTCAGGAGCTGGAACCGGGCGATTTCCTCTCCTCCGTTTGCTCTCTCACGCCCCACACACCACCAACCTGAAGAACAACGTCATTCCCCTTCGCTAACACCACAGACCCCCAGTTTTCAGCCTTCATGGGCAAAAATAAGCGGGTGACCTCTCCTGTTCCCTCCCGGCCGGTGATGCTGTCCCACCCCAGGCTCCCCCGTCTCCTCTCCTCGCATCCCCCAGAGCTGAGCTCAGCCTCGGACACCCCAAATTATCCCCTCCCCATGGGCACCCAGAGAGGGGCAGGACCAACCCCAACCCCGCAGACGATCCCGGCTGCAGCTCAGCACCGAGAACAGCCGCAGAAGACGCTCCGTCTGCGCCCGCTCTCGTGCTCCCCTGCCCCTTCCTCTTTGGGCAACCCGGCGAGACCACCCAGCCCTTGACCCCCGCCGAAAACCGCTCCTGCCACCAGCCTGCAACCATGTCCCCATCCCTGTCGGGACCCTCTGTGCATCCGTCCTTGGCCAAAGCCGCCCGAGGAGCCCCGCACAAGCTGCTCTTGTCCTGACGGAGCCCCCGGGGGTCTGCCCGTACCCCCGGCTGCTCGCCCACCCCTCGGCTCCCTGCAAGGAGGTGCTGGGGGGCCACGGTGGGGTCCGCACACAGCCGCGGGGGCTGTTGGAGGGCAGGTGGGCTCTGGACCACCCCGTCACCCGCTGGAGGGGACAGAGGTGGCCCCGTTGGAGGGGATGGAGATGGTCCCACTGTAGAGGAGGGGGACAGCCCCACTGGAGGGGACAGTGATGGCCCCATCACAGGGGGACCACCTCCATCCCCAGCCGCGGGGCACCCACCAGAGCCCCCCAGGAGCTGCCCCGGGGGTCCAGCCCCCAGCCCCTCCCGGGATGGCCCCGGGGCTCGCTCGGGCAGCGGGGCCTGGAGCCGTCACCGGGGGATGGAGCCACCGGGACCGGGGCTGTGCCCGGGGCCCCCGAACCTCCCCGCGCCCGCAGCCACCGTCTCAGCCCCCGCCGCGCCGGGACCCCCGAGGGGAAGGACGTGGCGGCCCCGGGGGGGTCCCGCTGCAACCCCCCCGCCCCGGGAGCACCCCGGCCACCCCCCCGCCGGCTCGGACCCGCTC
>VZTO01001634.1:74135-84399 GCA_013400615.1 Syrrhaptes paradoxus
TTTTTTTTTTTTTTTCCTTTTAAATCAGCTTCCCCCCAGCCCGACAAACCGAGCGGATATCCAGGATGGGTGGGAAGTGAAATCCGGAGACTCAGCTGAGAGCAGAGCTCGGCGGCTGAGCGGGGACACAGATTATCCACAAAAACCCCCCACCCACCGAGTATGTAAGGTCTCCAAAAGCATAAACCCAAGAAATCAGGCCGGGATTAACCTGCCTCATGCTTCATCAGGTTTCTTTTTATTTAGGGTTCCCCTCCACCTTCCAAACACGAGCTGGTCTGGAGAGTGCCCTGAGCAAACTCAGCTGCAGGAAGGACCAGGGACACGTCTGTGGCACCTCTGCTGGGAGAAACCTGAAATATTTCTAATTTTTCCCTAATAAAGAAGCGTCTGTCCAGCTTTACACTTTTAAAGGCCGAAGATATTTGTTTCTTATAAGGGGTTTTCTCTTAGAGAGCGCCCAGAATTTTTCCTGGAAAAAACATTTTCCAGCACCTCATCCCAAAGCACACAGGCCTGTCCCCATCCTCCCCCTCCGAGCCCCCCATCCTTCAACCATCACCCCAAACCCCCGACTCACAGAGATCAGACGGACACCCCAGTGTGTGGGGCAGCAAAGGTACAACCCTGGAGCAGCAGCCAGGAGGAGTTTTATCGGGGGAGTTCCCAGCTAATTGAGGCATTTTGGACCCAGCTGACTCCAGTTAACACCAGTACCGTCAGGTGGAAGGCACCAGCTCGGGACTGGGACTGCAGGTGGCAGATCTCCTGCGAGCTCCACAGACCCAACCTCCTTTTCAGTGAGGAGCGGAGGTTTCAAGGAGAAAACAGGCAGGGATGGAAGATGGGCGGTGGAATGAAGAAGGGATTGGACTGCACCTTACAAAGAAAAGAACTTTTCAGACTTAAACACCCATGCCCATGAAAACAAGAGACCAGAAAGATGTTTTCTAAAGCTGAACCCCCTGAGGGTCAAGCTCCTCTTTGCAACAGAAGTGGGAGGGCAGAAAACCCGTCTGCTGGGAAAGAGCTGGACCTGAGGAACTCCCCAGCTGCCTGACATCTCCGAGAGCTCGCTCTGTCACACCTCGCGAGCACAGGCTGAGGAAGAACTGCTTTTTGGTTTAAAGTGCCGCAGCTTCGCTTACCGGCTCAGGACTGAGAGCCGCAGTAGCACTGACCCATCCTGAAGCAAACCAGGAACAACCAGAGACAATCTGGGCTGAAAAATAACCTTTCTACAGCTGGATGGCAAACAAGACGCATTTCCTTCCAGGGAATCTAAAGAGAAACACACCGCTACCTCGCGTAACACCCAAACCGATGGACAGTGCTCCAGATGTCCCTAGTTACTGCCCTCCAGAGTCACCTATTTCTGTCAGACTCGGGCACGCTGCAGAATGGGATTGAAGAGAACTTGGGTTGATCACAGCTTTCCAGCAGGAAAAGCCAACCCCAACAACTGGGTATAAAACGTGTCTCTGAACGTTTGATCACAACCAGCCGTGAGATCTGGAGGTCTGCTTCTGAGATCTGGAGGTCTGCAGCGCAGGATCCTTCCCCCCTGCCACCCTGCCGCGGGACTTCCCGTACCCTCAGCAGCTGGGGAGCCCGAGGGACGTGAAGCACCCCCGGGGAATGCAGCCGAGCAGACAGCGCAGCCCAGAATAGGCGCGTGTGTCACCAGAACCGTGTTTGGGGAGAGAAAAAACAAGTCAGAGAGGAAAAAGGTGTGACACGCAGAGCGCTTGGCGAGCTCACGGCTGCAGGGACGGGCTCACGCGTTCCTCCGGCCACCGGCCAAAGCCTGGTCCCAGCTGCGCGCTGGTGTTCACCAGACCAGTGAGACACGCGCAGGTGGCTATTTTACAAGGAGAGAGAAAAGTTATAGAGCTGTAAAGAAAACCACAAACGTGATTTAAAGGGTAAAAGCAAGTTTGTGAGAAAGCCTTTGACAGACAATCTCTGACACCTAGACTAATAAGCTCGTCAAAAGTTATCAAGCAGTGGTTTGATTAATTAGCTTTTGCAGGGTTGGGAAGGCTCCAGAGTAGGAAAAAGGCTCTTAAATTTGTCAAATACATTAAAACAAAAAAAGCAACGGCTGGGGACTGCCCAGAAGAGGCAACCTTGCCGAAACAGCCCATCTCACTCCAGCCACCCAGGGACACTCCTGCGCTAAGCAGGACGCCAGAGCAGAGCGGGTGGTTGATGTGAGCTGGACCTTTCAGTGATGGAAACTCCTGCTTCACACCCAGACTCCACCAAGGTGTCTGAGAACAGCTGAAGCCTCACTTCACTTCTAAAAATCTTGCGGCACTTTCCATGAGGCAGCAGATGAAGGGAGACAGACCAACAGCGCATCATTCCTGTCAAGGGCAGGAGCCGCCTGCCCAGGGCTGGCATCGCATCCCATCCCTCCCCGGCAGTTCAACCTGCTTCGGCCACCACCCCTCGCTCCGGGAACAGCAGGGGTGAAGTTTACTGACACAAGAGTTTAGTTCTTTAATTAAGAGGCAGAGGAAATGTCTTGACCTCAGCTACAACCCTCTGAAGTCCACAGTTCCAACAGAGCAGTCCTGTCATTTGAGGCAAACTCTGCTCAAAACACAGAGCCGAGCACATCCCTCCCTGCATTTAAGGGCAACATATGCGTTAACGCTCCAGAACCAGATCTAAACCCCACACTCCTCTTTAACAACACACCTCTCGTGCTTGCAGCTTAGACAAATCCAAACCAAGAACGTGTGGGTTTCCAGAACAATTTATTTATCTAAGTCAGGGCCTCTGGGAGCAATAGTGTGCACGCTGTGATAAACTGACACCGAGAAGATTTAACAATTTCTTCATTTAATAAGTGATTTTGCACTACATGGTATTGTACACTGTCATCTGTTCAAAAAAGATTAACAGTTTTTAAAAAACAAGATTGTGAGAGATTTATATAAACCAGTGATCAAGATCAACACCTCTGGCTGGCTTATCAAGCTATTTTCTAGGCTGCTTTGTGGAACAAAGTCTTTAGGCTAAAATGCTCAGAACCATGGAGGCAGATCTAGACCCATTTCCGTCAATTCCAGCGTTCTGACACTGGCTGCCACAGACTGATGCCACTGTAAGACAGTCGCCTTGATTAAACATACGGAAACTGTACAAAAATGTGTTTACTTTTGCCATGAACAGAAGAAACAGCAGAGCATCTCCACTTGCTATTTCAAGTCAGGGCTTCCTTTTATCCCCGAGAGGAAGGGAAGACTGGGAGCCCTGCCAACTGCGTGTGGTGGGTCGTGTACAAACAGTTTTCTAAGTGAACTTTGGCTTCAGGAAAGAGACACAAACACTTAAAATAATGGCTTTAATTGTCATTTGAAGTATACGGAGAGGGATGTGTGTCTGAATTTAAATATACATCATACCAGTGATGCTGGCAAGGTTGGAGGTTATTCCTAATGTTGACAGCAATAAAACTAACGTGTACATGACAAGACAATTAAAAGAAAAGCAATCCCTTTAAAACAAAATTTTAACGTAAAAAAAGTTCACAGTGGTTTGTATAAACAGTATGTAATTTCTGACAGTAACAAATTTCTACTCTCACAGCACACCAGTGCCCTCTTTAGATCCTAAAGAAGAAAACAAGCATTTACACTACTCATTGTACAGATTCAGAAAGTCAGTTGTACAATTAATTACCCATAATGACGGGATAAGATGCTGTGGAGTGTACAGCTGTAACACCAACAAAAGGAAAGTTTAAAACTCTTTTTCCTGGGAGGGAGAAAAGTCTTTCATTCGCTGTTACAACCAGCAAATGCCATTCATCAAATCAAAAGGAAAACCACAAACACATTATCTATTTTGAGCAAGCTGAACAGTACACATGACAGTTTTAAAAATGGAGGCTATATACTATAATACAAGTCCCAACAAGGCAGCGGCAAAGTGACTATTTCTTTGCTTGCTTTGTGATCATACCCCTGGGAGGTGTTACAGGTCTGCTGGAATTGGGCTTCTTTTTCTCTGCAGGTTTCAAAATCTGAAAAGATAGTTCAGTTATTTAGCAAAAAGTTTTAGCTTTCTTACAATCAATTAATTCACTCAAAGGCATTTTACAGGTCATCTGGACTAGTCATGAATGTGCCAAGAAATAAACGTGTTTCCTGCTCAGAGCTAGGACTGGGCTTAGAGCAGCTGATCTGAGTCCATGCCAACAAAAGCAGGGGAACAGCCGATAGCTTCGCTTGGATGATTTAATTTCAGGGTAAAACAGTTCATCTACTCACACCAGCAGGGGCTCATCACATTTTTGGACACGACTGCAACACAGCCCTGTCTACATGTGGTATCTGTAAGGATCTATTTGAAGCAAGCATTATGGCTTTGTAAGAGTAAACTTATCAACTCAGATCTTCAGATACCTTACCTGGAAAGAGCACATTAGAGTTTCATCCACACTCATCATGGCACCTGCATTATCAAACTCTCCGCAGTAATTTGGGGCAGAAAAGAGAGTCACCAATTGCCTTTTTGCAAAAAACTCATATCCATCTTCAACAACCTACAGAGAAAAAAAGCAGAAATTAGACCAGACAACTTCTTCCTGCCAAAGTCCAGAGCAGCTTCAACAGAGCCAGCAGCTGAAAAACTGGCTACATCTAAGGAGTGCAAGTTCCACACTTTTACACCAAAATAGGAAGACCATCAACAGGACCCAGTTCAGCAAGAGAAGCCATTAGCAATGAGAAAAACTGTATTCTGCTCGGTTCAAGACAATCTTGTTCAGGAATCAGAGCCACAGTTTATATGTATTAAAGAAAAAAAAGTGAATTATAAGGGTTGTTAAACTTTGGGGCAAGTTGTTCAGAATAGTGGTTTCTTGATCCTTGCAGATATTTAAAACCTGGCTGGACAAGATCCTCAGCAACTCAGGCTTACACTGCTTTGCCCTGTGCTGAGTACACATGTGCAGGGTTGGACTGGATCATCACCTCAGGTGCCTCAACCTAAATTATTCTATGGCTTAATGTACAAAATTAAAATACCTGATGAGCTCGACATATGAGATCCAAATCATGTTTATGGAGAAACTTAGCAACCACTTCAGCACCAAATGTGAAGGACACTCCTCTGTCATTTTCGCCCCATCCTAAGACATCCTTGTCAGGGTCAGACCACAGGAGATCACAAAGGAGACCTTGATCTGGTACGTCAGTGGGGCGCATGATTCGTCTTATCTGTTCCATTGACTGAAGGTCTGGTGACAAACCTGTTCAGAGTTGAGACACATGCAGGTCACATTTTAGTCCAACTTTGCTCTGAAAGACTGAGGCATTAATTCAAGACCAAAAGAATTTGTATTCAAACTGATTCACCAGAGCAATTTTATGTAGTTCAGTGGCAATGTTAACTCACATCTGTTTTAAAGCTTTTGTGACAGAAGACAAGTCACTTTCTAGAAGATTTACTGGAAGCAAGATAAGCAAAGCCATTTCCACATTCTACAGGATTACAATAATCTGACAGTAATATTTTCCAAGTGTCTGTTAAAAGAGTTGTTAAGTAAAAGAGGCATTAATACTGGAAATCACAGCAGATGTTTGTTTTAATGATCAGGCCTCATAGATGAGATACAACATCAAACAGACCTCATACCATTTTTCACTGGTGCCTCCCTGGCCTACTGTAATTACTTGCAAGTGATAAAACATTTAAGGTGCAGTATGTATTTTATGACTTTGACAAGTTGCATGAAGCAGATATCACATAGCATGACAGAGCCACTTTCTGCAAATGAAACTCCAAACCCATCAGGTTGGGTGGGGCTTTAAGCAACCTGATCTACTGAAATATGGGGGGGATTCCACTACATGATCTTTAAAGGTGCCTTTCAACCCAAACCATTCTATGAAAACATAGGTTTTTCAGAATGTACATAAAGCTCCTGGTCATGTAAGTGTAAAAAAAACCCTATAAGGAGTCTTCACTCAGAAGGAGAGGCTATTAAATATGCTTTTTTGTATAAAAGGAAAAGCAGACCATTGTGTCTGAAGTTACAAAACTACCAGCTCAATGATCCACAAAACTGACACTGATCAAGCTCAACACTACATGAGCCAAGGCAGAGAAAAATCCCTAAAGTTATGAAACTTCAGCAATGGAAACATGAAATTGCCACAACTGACACCAGAGTATTAGTTTCTCAAATATCAGCTACAGAACTGTTACTTACCCCCATGACAGCAGAATATTTTCTCATCCACAATAGCTGCAATTGGTAAACAGTTAAAACAGTCTGTGAAGGTTTTCCACAGCTTAATATTGTATCTTCTCTTACCTAGAAGACATTTTGGGTAAAAAACAGTCAATATGCTTTTCCAACACAGCTACAACCAACGTAACATGGCCGCCTGATAAGACTTGCAAGAAAAAGTTAGCACTAAAGCCTATACATAATTTATTGTCTCTGATCCCCACTGACACACTTTATTGTTTACAAGAAAGTTGCGAATGTCTCTTCCAGTGTGGCAGAGCACTCTGAAGTGCCTCTGAGGACAGCGTAAGACTGTTCAAAAGAATCACATTCCACTGCTGGCAGCCAGACTCTCCAGTCCCAACTTTGCTTTGGAAAATTATCCCTTGGAAAATTTGATCCATTGCAGAAAATCTTCCCATGTGCTGTTTTCTTCAGGGAAAGACAGCAATTCTTGGAAAGCAGGTTTTCTTTAAACTTCTGCTAGTGCTTTACCACATAAAGTCTCTCCTTAGGCAAAGAAACAGGACTGAAAAATGAAACTGCTACAGTTTTACTTTCAAGGGGACTCTCCCATCAGAGATGAACCCTGAACATATTTGCGATATATGACTAAGCCTGTGATTAATCTCTGAAATACCACACATCTTTGTTTCGTCACTGAAGGAGAACAAGACACTGAGAGTACATCTTGTAAGCTATAAGCCAAGTATGGTATAGAACACAAGTTGTGAGAACGCTTCAGTGCACAATTAATTTAACAGTTTCATCTCCTCTACATTATCTGCATTTATTAAGTCACACCCTTTGAAACATGAACATACACTTGTACTTCACAGTAAAATTACTTGTCATGTTAGGGTAGGGTCTACATATATTCTCCATCACAACAGAACCTAATGCACAGTGCAGTGACAGAGCTGGTACACGAACTGCACAGCAACACTGCGTTTGTTCAAAAGGAGTGCTCGAGATGCCACAGAAATACAAACACATTGCTCCATTAAAAGGCTGCTGCACCAGTTCAGGTAACAACTGCAGCTGAAGCCACNCAAAGTTATAGGTCTTTATAGGAAGTGGATCGCAAGCACTGTGACATGATCCCAATAAAGACGAGCCCATTCTCCAAGTTCAGTTCAATACATCACCATCCCCCAGATGAAAGAAACAAGCGAACTTTTGTAAAGCACATCAGGTGAAATTCTCTCATTTCTCAATAGATGATGACTTTATCTTAAGAACTTTTAACAATATGCACCAGTGACAACTGTTAGTTAACACAGTGGCCAACAAATAAAATCACCAACTTGGGTGCTGCTTTGTACCACGAGGATCGGACTCCAAAAGGACACATTTCCCCTCCTGAAACAGGCCAAGGGCCCCCCTTAAGTGTGCAAAGGTAACTGCGAGTTAGGAAGGAATCATCCAGCACTGCAACACCAGTGCCTCCTACCCTGCCTTCCCAAGACAAAGATGCAGACATCTGTACTACTTACATTCATCATAAAAGCCGTAAATTCTATTGATGCTGGCACATTCGTGGTTCCCTCTGAGGAGGAAAAAATTCTCTGGGTATTTAATTTTGTAGGCCAATAGAAGACAAATTGTTTCTAAAGATTGTTTTCCTCTGTCAACATAATCACCAAGGAACAGGTAGTTGCTTTCTGGTGGAAAACCTCCATATTCAAAGAGTCGAAGCAAGTCATAGTATTGTCCGTGGATGTCACCTGTGAAGAGTGTTCAGAAACAACATGTAAGTGATCCTTTGCTACATTCTTTGATTCTAGAGAAAGACCAAATGAATGACGTTTCAGAAAGAAAAACCCTGCAGTTAGACGCTGCCCACAACTTACTTAAAAATCAGCTTATCTTAAGGTATAGAAATGATCACATTCTGAATCTTGACATCTACATAATGTAATGGTTAACTGCACTAAGACAAAGTATGGAGCTACTTAAAAAAATATCAAGACTCATGCAAAACAAAACCAAGATCCCATGAAACCAACTGCGTGTTCAAATGAAAATGACATCCAGTTAAATCCTTTACTTGACTAGTGGCTATGAGATCAGGAATCTTTACATCATTCTTGGAATTTTCACACAGCATTAGCAATACTGATGGAAAACTGACCACTTAGGGAAACTCCTTTCCTTTGTACCATCTCTGGTGTTTTCCTGAAACACTCAGTAATTCAAATTCCAGAAGTGAAGTTGTACTGAAAATGAAATTGGTATTTCTGCCTTTGGTTTAAATCATGGTTTTGTGTCTGACAAGCAGAACACTATATCAAGGTTTTAGACTACCAACGCTATAAATATTGAACAAGCTACTTCAATTTGAAGTAAAACCTCTGTGTTAGAGTAGGATAAAAGCACTGTTTGCTGAAAGCTTTTTAAAGTGCACTTATTGAGGCTTTTATTTTGACATTCTTCATTCTTTTAGCATAACTAGACATGTATGTGTGTGCAGAATGAGCACTACTGTGTACAATTAGGGTGAAACCAAACTAGAAAGTAATTTCAAGAAACAGTACAGAAATTTAAGTTTTGCCTTTTGCTACAATCATTTATTAGTTCCACTGTTAATAAGTAGCATCTGGCATTTGTTTTCTGCTTAAAGTCTGCACTATCTGAAACCTCCTCAAATCAAGCATCAAATCAAAATCACAGCACTCACCACATATTTTCAGTGGAGCTTCAAGTTCTAGTAGAATAGGCTGACTGAGGAAGATTTCCCTGGATTTCAAGCACAGTCCTCTAATTTCATTCTCTTGAAGTTGGACATTTTTCCCTGGTTTGGATCCTCGCACTGTTGGAAGGAGCCAGAAGTCAGTTATCAAAAATCAACAACATCCCTAGTGTTATTTTAAGAGCCTGACTAAATGCCGCTAGTACAGAATGAGAAGATAACAGGGTAATATCAGTCTGTTGAGCGCTGCCCTGATACCAGAGAAAGGGTACTGTGTTCCGTTTCAGCTGTATGTTCCACTCATTTCACAGAATTCACGGCTCAACACTTCCCCCATTAAATGTCACATTTTAAATAGCATCAGTTTAGTTCTATTTAGTTATAAAACCCATCTTGGACAATGTTACTATATATATAATTTTTTTTAATTAAGCAGTTACACATTCATTCTCCAAAAGCTGTCTGAACTTGAAAAAAGGAAGTCTCACATTTAATCATTAACACCATAGCTCAAAAGTGCAACCTTCCCTAAACTATAACATAACCTTGCCCCAGACAGTATCTAAACAAGACTACAGTACCAATAAATACAGTACTGCCCCACTCTACACAGCAGTTACCAAACACAGAAGGAAAATAACCATATGATTGGAAGGTCAGAACTATACGTAAGGAAACATTTTTTGATCTTAGTGACAAAAAAAATCTCTCCTCCTCATTGCCTATGAGCACAGTAAAAGATCCCCAGCCTCAGATCCCTTCCGACGCCCACTCCCTTTACTGCTTCTATCTCCCCCACTGCAATAATTCACAATAGTTGGTTCCTTTAACATCCATCCAAGCTTTCTTTCCCAGTCTGGACAAGGATACCAGCTTGGCCTGAAAAAGTTTCTACAGCCACCAGCACAGCTTCCCCTCCATTCACCCATCACCTTCCACCCCAGCAAAGGCTGCCCTACAGAATCATTGACAATACCCTAAAACACACCACCTTTCCTCAAACAAGCTTCAAACTTCAGTTCAAATTACCATGTATACTGACAGTGACATTAAGTTAATTGTAGGTCAAAAGTCATGGCTTTAGTAATGTACCTTTCAAGCAATACAAGCTCCTTTATTATTCACTACCTGTGTGTTATCACTCAGCTCTGACATTACAAGGCAACACTGGAATTACCACTAAACTTCATGTCGTCCATTAAAATATTTGAAGTAATGAAGCATATAAACGAATGTTAAATCTGTCACAGCAGTTTATCACACGAGGCTTTTCATCCACACAGTAATTTTTTCATCCATACAGCAATTTTCCAAACACTCCC